>VUQK01018181.1:13828-39632 GCA_015106715.1 Bujurquina vittata | reverse complement strand
AAAAAAAAACCCCAAAAAAAAAAAACTCACACACACACACACACCATTGAAAACAATTAAGCTACAAAAGGAGGAATTACTAGCAGTTGATGATATGAAACCCAAAAATAAAGAACTGATTCAACCAGATACTGCTGGAGCACTTGCTGACTTCACTCCATATGTCAGGAATGGTAGATGGAATTTACTCATTTGGTAATGAGTAAATGACCAGATAAAGGAGGGCTTTAAGGTCAAAAAGGCTGAGGTTAAGTTACTTTAGTTATTGTTAAAGTGTTAAGCAGTTATTTATACTTTGACTTCAATTTGCCAGGGAAAGATTACTTTTGTGTTATGCTGTGTCACTACTATTGCATTATAATGCAGCTGCTAGCACCTTGTTTTAATAGATTCACACTTTGAATTAAGTAGCTTGTGATAAATGACAGTAGCTTATTAGAACCGAATGGAAAATACACTTCCTTTACACATAAATGCTGATGCCTGCAAGCATCTTTAAAATGCTGAGGGTTTTTTTTTTTTATATCAGAAATATTCTCTGAAATTTCCTTTAAACATAATGATATAATTTTTTGGCTACATCATCCACCCCTAATGTCAATATAGGGTCAAGCAAAGTCACCCAGGCCTAGACACCAGATGGCAACCAATTACGGCAACCACCAGTTGTGAGGAAAAAATATGTAGTCTGGTTGCCAAAAACCTGCTTGCAATTGCTTTGGCCACAGTTGTCCACAGTACCATGGAAACCAACTTGTTTGCAATTACTTGCAAGCTATTCCCTGAGCAATAGGGAAACTGTGAAAAGTAAAATCGTAAACAAAACCAGATAACAGCATTTTGTTTCAAGTAAAAGTTGTGTCTTTTGAAATGTAAAGCATTGCAACACTGAGGAACAACATTTACACTTTTCTTTTTACTTTTTTTATTATTGCTTAGCTAATATCTAGCAAGTGTTTACAAACAAGCTCCCATCTTCCAGGCAACCTCCATGCAACTGTGACAATTTGCCAATGACCAAACCTATCACAAGCAGGATTTGGGAATTCACCTAGTGACTGCCAGAAACCACTCACATACAAGTCAAGAAATGCACATTTTCTTTCCCTAGCGACCAGTGGTTGTACCACATTCAATATGGTGGACAACTCATGCAATGTGCACATGACGTCAGGTAAGAAACCACTTTAAGACTGCCTGCAGTTTTCTTCTGTTTGCAAAAGATATCTCCCCCTGGTGCCCTCTAAAAACAATGCAGGTTTAGGGTACTTCATAGACTTGGAAGTTGCACTATTTTACACACAGGTGATGTTCTCCATCTACACACACTGTCCACCTCAAGTACTGAAATAAGTAATGCACAAAGTATGACAGGCGTCAATTTTCATATGGTATATTGTTAAAGCAGTATACTGCTGCAATACTAAAGCCGAAATCAATGCACCCAATACAAAATAAGGATTTGAAAAGAAGCTTTATTTGAGTTTACGCTTTGATGTGTTTACTCAAAGCAGAGCAGCATCAGACTAATATTAAAAGCCTGGCCAGGAGCAGAGGCCCAAAGCCAGATGGAATATCTGTTTAACCATTCACACCAATCTCAAAACATTGGATAATTACAGATTACGCCATCAGTCTGAAAAGAGTACTGGCAGAAGGGACACATGAAGAGACAACAGAATACAGATGAAACCAATGGCTGGAAGTTCAGTCTGCAGCAGCACTGCAATCAATTCATTTGTTAATGCTACAAAACTACATTTAATGGGGGTTTAACTTGAGTTCTGGGTTATTCAAAAAAGTAAAACTCAAAGGTTCAGCCATCCTGCTGTGTGTAGGCAGGTGGATGCCAATGTAGTTATTTCATTTAATAGCATCTTGTGTTTTTATTGCAAGTTGCATTGTCAAAGTAAAGAGAGAAAAGGCTCAAATGATGCTTACCTAATAAGAGTTAAAATTTCCATATGAAGACAATCCCTGTTGCATCTCCACTCTGGCTTACATAATTGTAAGGATTATACATTTGTTCCATAATATCTAGTCTGTTCTTGCTCGCAAAGGTTTTGGATTGTATGGCAGGTTTACCTTCTATGTGGATTAGTCTGCCTGGTCATTGTTTCCTGATGCTTTTTTTTTTCTCTCATCTGCCATCTGAAGCCTTTATAAGCCACACTGCTTTCATGTGGTAAAATCCACTTACAGCCCTAATTAAGAACTTGTTTCACCAGACAAACGGGAAAGTGGAGAACTGGAAAGGGATCCGAGTCCCCTCACCTCAGGTGGAATGGCTAAAAGTAACTGCTTCCTCTTCTGACCTCCTTTTTTCCTTTTCTGGCTGCTTTGAAAAACCCTGACAAAGCCTCCATGGGGTTTCATATTTATCCTCTGCAAAGGACCATGGATCAAAAGAGATAGGCAATTTCACATATCAGAGACAACACCGCAAGGGCTGTTTGTTGAGTGAAAACAAAATGCTGGCTTGCACTTCAATGTGTCAAGAGCTTACAGACCCAGGCTTTCTAACAGAGCCTGCACTTAAGTATTTGGGGATCCTGTTTCTCTGTTGACTACTTAAAATGCTTGAAAATTATTTCTTACCAAAATGACCCAAGATGTGGCTGCACAAAATGCATACAAATCACCAGTAATGTGAATCAGACTGAAAGTGGTTTGATGGTAATCTATAGCTGACGGCTAATCTTGCCTCTTTTTTTTTTCCTTTCTTTTTTCTGCTGTTAGCGTTGCCTTAGCCACTGATTGTTTTTCTCCATTTCTACCACTAGCTTGGGCTTCTAGCTCAGTTTTTGCAAGATAGTCATCTGCTAGAGAATATTCTTAATGTCATTTTAGAGGTTACTGCTATTCCCAATAACAAGAGTTCATTATTTGGGCATTTTTCTGTAAAAGGGAAAGTAAGCATGTTTGTCACCAATACAATCATGGTCCTATACCCTCAGCAGAGAGGATTATGATGTTTAGTGCAACTTCAATATTTCCTACCTTACCTTTGAACCACAGCTCAGCAGAGCTGCTTTAGATTGCATGAACTATGTGATCAGCACTGACAGGTGACCTGTAATGTGTAACTAATAAGATACTTATAACATTTTTCTAGACTGCAGAGTAGTTTATTTTATTGGAAATCTAAATTTTAAAAAGAAAACTGAAAAATGCTAAGAAATTGGTCAGGTTGACATTCAGTTAATCCCGATAATCAACCACCGATTTGTTAACATCCGAGTCATATTGCTTAACTAGTTTCCTGATTGTCCAGTCCATCATTAAGGTCATCAATAAAATACATTTCTCAGGGATGACATCCTCTTTTTAATATTAATTATGCTTACTGGTAGCGATAGTGACATGCTTGTTTTTAAAATTCAAAATGGGATGAAAATTTGCACATCTGAGTGAGAATCCCACTATTACGTATTATGCCGTTTCATCAGGGCCAAGTAGTTTTATTCAATCATTCTACCCTACAGTGTTATCTATTCACTATTCACTGAGTATTTCTTGCTCTATTTCTCAAGAGACAGCCCACCCCAAGACCTTAAACAGAGTGAAGTCACATTCCATTCTCCAGCATGTAAAAAGTCAACAATGGACAAGAACACAGAAAATGAAAAGGAAGGCTCAGGTAAAAGAGGGAGCATATATCATAAATCAGAATTAGTACAGAAAGGATTGGCATGGCCACTCTGAAAGGGTCACATGGAGTGTTGCAGAATGGAAAATGAAAATAGATGGCGAGATAAAGATGAGGAATGTGGACAGAAATAATGAGTGCGTTATAGTCCTGGCATGCCATCCACAACAGGAAGAAAGCAAGCCGAGAGGAAAAGGCACTGTCAGTGACGAGTGAAGGGAGGAGGGAATCGTGGGAGGTGGGAAGTAAGAAGAAGCAACAGAACTGAGATGGAAGGGGAGGATGAGGCAGTAACAGGGTAAGGGAGGGGAGTATAGTGAGGCTAGTGTGGTATGTCATATGCCCCATTATCAGATACTGTCAGTGATGCACTACATGTCTATAGGGAAAGTGCTAGCTGGCCAGTTATGGGATTAAAATGTCCTCTTACTCCTTATTTTGCATTTGCCAGATTCTCTCCAGGAGCACTTCCAGAAACCTTTCCTGTCCTAGACAGGGTTAAAGTACACAGAGTTTTTGACAGAGTGACCACATCCCAATCACAGTGCATCTGATGTGCATTTAAAATGCAGGATTTTGCTCCCTAGAAGACACTAAGGTCCTGGGAAATTCTTGATTTCTAAGCTGAAAAGAAATCCCCTGCTGTGTGCTTACTATGGAGAGGGTTCACGCACACTGACTTGGGCTTTCTAGCAAAGCCTGCACTCAAGTGTTCAGGGATACCGTTTCTCTGCCGACTATAGTAGTTGAAAATAATTTATGTATTTTGCAATCTTGACTCCTTGATGACAACTGGCACCTTTTAGTCATGCTACATTGTTTGATAATGTGTTCTTTAAAAAAAAATACAGCTGAAACCAAGAAATAAGCTTTAGACATCTCCAGCTGCTCAATCTAAAAACATTTAGAGATGTCTAAACATCTCTAAGCACTTAAAATAATCTCTTTACTGCCCACCATCAACCCTTGAATCTTTTTTTTTCTCTCCTTCCTTTTTTTCTCCCCCCTGCACATCCTTTTTAATTCAGCAGCTACATGTGTGACAGAACATGTGCGCCTCCACCTACACACTCAATTACTTAATATTATAAATGCGACACAGCTTCCAGATCAGCTCAGCCTTGGCATTCACAGGCACCGACGAGGGAGGGCTGATAGGATGAGATGCTCAACCACTACATCAGAGTTTGTTCAGATTTTTTTTTATTTATTTATTTTGACGCAGCTGCTGCAGCAGCCAAAGCAAAAGGACAAAGTAGCTCGAACGCTGTCGTGAAAGGAAGGCATCTCCAGCGGTGCTGTTGTGTTGTTCGAGTTGAAAATTAGACCCATCCTCGTCACCCAGTGAACAGAGATGCGATGTCCTTGACTGTCCATTTAAGAGTTGTCAATAAAGGAAGCAGAGTGTTTCTGTGTGTGCATGTGTTAACCCCCTGCAAGGGTAGAACTGGTAGCCTGGGGACAGACTCCACAGGTGGAGATGGCAGTTACAAAAAAAAAAGGGGGGGGGAGGCTAACAAAAAAGAATCCCTCCCATGATGACAGAGACGAAGCACAAGCTTCACAAGCATGAACTAAACACATTAAAAGCAAACTTTAACAAACTTAATTGACCTTTAAAAAAAAGAAATGTGTCCTCTCATCCTGTGGTTAAATCACTTGATGACCAAAGCTTCTGTAGCTGCTTCCTCACTTAAATGTAGCACTCTTACATCACTATTCAAATCTGACTAAACTACACTGACGGCCATTTTGATTAATGAGACTGGTGTTGACAGAGCCTTAGGTGGAAATAACTTCACATCTGATTTCCACCAAGTTCCCTAGATGTGCCTTGCTCGCTTAAAATAGCACATTATCTACAACTAATAACACGAAACCACTTATGTCCGGAGATAGTAATAAACTTTGCATCTCTCATCACATCCCTTACTGAGCTCTATGGCAATCAATACATTACAGAGCTGAGTGAAAAGCTGCAGCTGTCCAAGCAACTCATTCATAACTGCTGCATCAATGCCTAATGACAAAAATGCACTGCAAATCACGCATTTGCACCACGAGCTGCTTCCAAACATCTGACGTTTCTCTAATGAATCTACCCCCTAGTCATTACGACAGCTGTAGCGTCCACATGTAAAAAGATAAGGCGCACAGCAAGGATAGGATGCACAGGAAACCCACGAGAGCGGCTGCGGCTAGCCATCCCAATTATGCAGCAGTCACGCAGAGACTTAACTAAACAACCATTACCTTTATCTGATCGTCGTTTTCGCGAGATTTCCTGTGCCTTTAAGAGCAACGGTGAATCGCTGTCTGGATTTTCAACTGTGGTGTCTGTGTGCATGTGTCACAGGAGGCATCGTTTACTGAGTGGTGTCTGTAAGCGAGCTTGTTACAATACAGGTAATTAAATCAGATGTATGCTGAGCGGGGACGTGCAAAAACCACAGTACCACGCAGTAAGCGTTACTTGAGTGTCAGTCAAACTTTTCAACGTTGTTTTCTTTACGAAGCTTTACCTACAATATACTGCATGTATCCAAATACTTAAACACATTGCTTTTCAGCAAACAATTAGCTAGCAGCTAGACTCCGGTTAACCAAAGACTAATGGGTCTGATATATATCCCCTGTTTCTCTGCCCACACCAACTGAGAAGGGAGCGCACTCACCTTTATTAATTTCCACCTTTTCGAGAGGAAAAATAACGTTCTCGCTGGTCAGTCAGCGGCATATGGAGACTGTAACTGCTGTAAAGTGAACCGGCTGTCAAAGCTTCGTAGCGGAAAACCTCCGCCGCTCTTCACCTTTGAACGTGTTGCTGTCCGAGCACTCCGCCGACCGCCTCGCGGTTTGTTCAAATCAGAAGTTCATCCGAAGTTACAGCGGTTCGCCCCGCCTCGCGACGACGATTAGGTCAGCGCTTCCCTGTAAGCCTCAGAGCCGTATTCTCGCGATAGGAAGGGCTCTCATTTATCAGACCGCGTAGCCTCGCGGTGACACGGTGAATTGAACGAAAAGAGAGGACGGGCCAGTGCCGGTGAAAGGACGGGAGAGAGGGAATGCGTTGCTCGGGCAACACAATGCATGGGATTTCAGCAATGCCTTTTTTAAAAAAATGCAAGCTAGTGGTGTTGTGGTACGTTTGATAAACACTATCTAAATCATTCTAATGTTTGTATCGCGGACAAAATCACAGAAGCTACCTGTTGGAATGTGTTCACCTGGTCTGAAAAAACTACCATTTGGTAGTTTGCTACATGGGAGTGGGTGTCATGAAAGTCTTCCTCAGTACGCAGATAACAGCATGCAAAGGTAACTGACACTAATATCAGAAAAGAACATACTCAGAGAGGTTTGTCGTGTTTTATTGACGGATGTTTTCTGTAGGTGTTTCATTTTTTTCAATCAAGTTTTTATTTTAATTCATTAAGACCATATAAAACACAAAAACCAGTTAACATCAGAAGCTGCTTCTGGAGCCATGTGCCACTGATGGGCAACATCAATTATTTATTTATTTATTTTTTGTTGTTGCTATGTTTTGTGTAATTTTCATTGTTTGAGAATAAACACCTGGTTGGTCTGCACCTCATCTCTGCCTCAAGCCTCGTGCTTTAATCCAGCCACTATCCTAACAGTGAGCAACATTTTTTTTACTTAGATAAATGCAAGTGCAACACAACAGATAACGGAATAATTAAAACGCAGTTACAATATTACTAACATTAAAAATGACCAAAAAGATGCATCAAAATATTTCAGTTTACTTATATCTTGCTAGATGTCTGATGTGAAACAGCACACAAGTCACAGATAAAACATATCCACTATAATTTTAGTGTCATTAGCCATTTTGGGGTCCAATGCAATTGTAAATGAGATGTGACTCAAGAGCCCCACAACAATGTCACATTTATCAGAGAGGTGAAAACCTAAAACCCTCAATTTTTCCAAGGAGTCCCTGAGACAACTGCATAAGACAGCACAATAGGTTACAAAGTGCTTCACAGTTTGGATAAAAACACATTCAAAAATATGGTAAATATTTATACAAACACATGGTCTATCATAAAAACATTCATACACATACTAAGAGAACAAAAGGCCACAGATAATGAACAAAATTTAAAGAAACACAAACCTACAAAGATGAGTTTTCAGCGGCTGTTTAAAGCAAATCACAGATTCAGCTCACCTGTTCTTGGAAAGGTTAATACAGGTTGAGACTGACAGCGCAGCCCCCAGGAGACCCTGATCCTGAACACATTCAAATATTCAGTGTCCAGGACACCATGTAGCGTTCAATGTGAGTTTTTAAAAACTTAGCTTGAATCCATTTTACACCGAAATAGTGTCAATAAAATGATGTAGATGCTGAAAATGACAACTGAACAGTTCTGGGGTGGCTCAGATATATTAAATAAAATAGAGGACAAAGGACTGCAGCACAATGAAAAGTGAAGAGCCTTTTTCATCGCAGGAGATGCAAGGACCTGGAAGCATGCTTGCTTCTTCGTCACTAAACAAGCAGACCGAGTTAATAGAGTTAAAGGAGTACAGACTCATTCCCAGTGATCAATACCTTTCACATTCATGTCGTATCATAAAAAACATTCATCATAGTAGCTTAAAACTCTGCTTTACACAACAGTCATTTTTAACATCAAAAGCTATGATTGCTAGCTAGATAATTAACTCGAACTATTTGAAAGAATCCAGAAAATGAAACAAAGATAACTCTAAATTTCACCAATAATCGTAATTGTGGATGCAACCAGATATTCCTGATGCCATTTTCACACATTTTCACCTTTGGACACAGTTGTGGGAAAGCAGCTTGGTACATGTCCTTTCTCACACACAACAGGTGAGAGTCCATTTGAGACACACTCAATAAATGCTCGCAGGAGGCAGGACACAGGATGACCATCCAACAGCAAGTTATCCATCACCTGACCATTACCTGCACTATTGTCACAATGGCACAACTGGACGTCACAGAGACTTTGTGTTATTTTAGTTTTCACATTCACCTCTGTTGGATAATATCTGTTGAATTTAAGCGTTGCAATGCATGTGTGAAAATGACATGCTTGTTCTGCCATTAAGGAAGTAAAGTCACATCTGTGTGAGTAACAAGATACTGACGTTGATTATGACACGTGATCAAGTGTTAGAAGACATTTTGCTCCTCAGTCTTTCACCATTAATATACGCTCACTACCAGTGGCGCAAAAAGTGGGTATGCACTATATGCAATGCATAGGGGCATCGCACAAGAGGGGGGGCACCAAGTCAGCATTTTCTCCACCATGGCAACCAGGCAGAATGTTCATGTCAACCATGGCAACATTGTAGAACTTTCACGTCTAAAGTGGAAACGTGGTGTTCATTGTTCATTTTAACAGTGGCAATATGGCAGAATGTTCACATCCAACATGGCACAATAGAAAAAAACTTTTCAAAGTGGTTTAAGGACAGTAAATTATGTCAGTGTGTCAAAAGGAGGCTTTTAAATACTCCTAGTTACTAGGAGTGAAAGAACGGATCACTGTTCTGCAACTGTGCTGTAGTTACAATGTAACAGATCACAACAAGAAAAATAAGGGAACTTGTAATAATTTGTTTAACTAGATAGTGAATCATAAAACAGAGAAATTATAGAAGAAATTATATAAATTATAAATATATAAATATTATAGAAGAAAGCCTTTAATAGAAGTCTTGTATTTTATAAGTCCATGAATAAGTGGGATCGTAACATATGAACACAGTAAACCTGTGTGTGTCACTGATGTGCAGACAGGTGAGGCAGTGCCCCCTGTCATCATGACAAGTGAAACGCTATCAGAAAATACATTTCACCACATGGCTGTTCTATAAAACTGTTTTCTGAATTACTTCAACAAGTTAATGGTCAAAATTGCGGAATTTACGCATTGCCCGATCAAAGAAATGCGGGGTGAGTCAGTGCTATGTCCGAATACACCTCAGAAAGTATATAGCTGCGTCCTTGCTCACTACATATCATTACTAATTGCTGGAACAGTAACGTGTGTGGTGTGGCTCGATGAGATGCTACTGTAAAGTCAGGAGAAGTGCTCAAAGCCAAAGACTTCTACAGCAGTTAAAACAAACAAAATTATGAAGTGCCCACTCTGGGGTGGGAACAAGTTGCTGCCCCAAATGGAAGAATTTAAGTGTCTCAGGGTCTTGTACCCGAGTGAGGGAGTGTGGAGCAGAAGACTGATATTGCAACAGAATACCAGAATTGGCAGGTCCAATATAGCAAGATTTCTTTTCTTTCCCATTCATATCTAATGTGTTTTCAAAGTGTTCCTTTAATTTTTTGAGCAGTGTATTTTTACTTGAGATACCCATCTCTACTAAAAGCACGATCCACTGCAACTGTAGTGTAGCCTCCAGGAGTATACTGCAGTACCTGTAAACATACTTTGATGTGTCTGTGCCAGTGGACTTCCCCTTAAATTGCTCTTCTTAATTAATAAGAACTCTACTTGAAACACAGCACTTGAGTGAATGTTGTTCCAGACCACCCCAGATTATTTGGCGACTTCAAGAAAAGTTCTGTGATGTTGTTTAAGCAGCCTCAAGCTTAATAACCAGAAATCCTGTACAGTATAACCTATTAGCACATTGCATTCACCACTGCGGCAGAAGATTTTGGAAGATATTACATCCACATTAATAGTGAGTTTAAAAGTCCTTACTTTCTTGAAAAAAGCCCACTACATTATTTAATTCTTCTTTAAATTTTAATTAGATTAGAGAAAGAGCATTGCCCTAATTAAAGCAGCTCTGCAGGTACCAATGTGAAGAGTGGGTGAACAGTATGAAAGTCAGGATTTCAACTCTCTCTCCCACATAGTCACCTGTAAATAGTTACAAACCTATTCTGCATTCTCTGTCCCCAGCCTGTCTTTTCTCCCCTGCAGTTAATAAATGCGGTTCCAGTGGCAGCAGTTCACATTCTCATCTTCATTTACTCATTTTCTCCTCAGTTAGCTCAGCCTTCCTTTCATCTCTGCTTTCCATATGTGCATCCATTATTGTAAAATGTCATCCTGGATGACATCAAAATCTAATAAAGACAAAGGAAAAGAGATTACTGTCATTATAACTGCTCTATTCCTGTAACTCTGTGGGTCTTAACAATGCCCACCCCGTTCTGTCATGGGGCGTATATATGTGTAGGCGGTGTGTATTGTTCTCTGGTGAAAAAATGCTCCTGCAGGATTAGTTCAAGTAGTCTAATTGGGTTAGCTGCAGAATGCAATTGAGTTTGGATTAAAGAATTGAAAAGACACATCAGCAACGACAAGTGACAGAGAAGCTTCACTGCTCGTTATACCTGCAAAATGGTGATGCATCAGATACCTGAGCAGAAGAAAATAATAACAGCTTAATAACACTGGATCCAGAGGTGTTATGACTTCTATACAGCTCAAAAGAATGTGTATCTATGTGATTACATGTGACAAATATAAGAAAAAAATAACCATGCGGAGCAGAGAGGAAGTTGCTGTAGCTTCTGAAAACACGGAGTCCTGATGTCAAGGAGACTGAGTTTGTGTATCTGTTTGCGTACCCGTGACGCAACAAATGCTCGAGCATCTGCTGACATTTCTGACAGTCAAAAGTCTATTTCCTGCTAATTTTATTTGAGGATGTAACTGAATTTTCAAGAAAGGAAGAGGAATAGCTATCTATAGCTGTATTTTTCTTTATTTCATCAGCCTTATAAATACAAAGAATATTGAAGTCACTACATGCTACGCTGCAGAGATGTAAAAATCCAATAGTTTAATTTAGTCCTGATATTGATTTCAATATTTTACACTAAGTTATTTATACAAACCAGGTAATGGAAAAACTGAATTTAATAATGCAACTGACAGTCATTGTCACATCATAGCAGCTTAACCAGCTTGATGTCAGTACAGGTGTTAATATAATTCAACATATTCTGCATTTCTACTTATCCATATAGATTTTTTTTTCATTTGAGCACAGTAAAGATACATTTGTCACTGAATTTATTGCGGTAGTGTAATAAGATGGCACAGCTGCAACAAGTTAGTTCATAACATTTTTTCCCTCCTGTAAGAGATATTATTGCAGGTTGAGCGGGGTCGACAGTAGTCTGCTCTGCAGACTCAATAACTGCAGAGTTCCAAACCTCTTTTGACATTAACAGGAGCACAAAAAGTGTGTGCTGGGAGCTTCATGGCATGGGTTACCATGGCAGAGCAGCTGCATGTGAGCTTTACTTCACCAAGCACAATGCCACACTTTGGATGGAGTTGTGAAACGTACACCACCACTGAACTCTGGAGTAGCAGAAACAGGTTATGTGGAGTATTAAGTTTGGTGCAGGAGGGATAGTGCTGTGGAGTTGTCTTTCCAGGGTTAGCCTAGGTGAAGGGGGGTGGGGAAATTAGTGCCTTAACAATGGAAAATGGATACTTAATGAATGGATTTAGAATGGTACGTCATAAAAGCTCCTGTAGGTGTCACGTGTAGGTGGTTTTTGTCTTATATATATTGACTATATATACTAATAAATATTTTAGATGTGATTAGTATAGAAAAATGATATAGTACTTATTTCCTTCACCCCTGTTCACAAATATGTTTTTACTGTTATGAAGTGGCCTCCTCATTTCCTTTGTGCATTAAAATACTCACATTTATACAGCACTTTCCTGTAGTCTTACCGACCACTTCAAGTGCTTTAGACTGCAATTAACATTTCAACAACACAATTATGCAGTGCATTATTATATACACTGCAAGCAATTTAGAATCGCTAACATGCGTGTCTTTGGACTGTGCTAGGAAGCAGAAGTACCTGGAGAAAACCCACATAGGCACAGGGAGAACATGCAGACACCACACTGATTCAACCAAGAGATTTGCATCAAGAATCTTTGAGGTATGGGGTGACAGTGAAGTTGAATATTTATATCAACTCCACAGTCAAACACAGTCTACAGTTGTACTTGTTATTGAAGTAGGTCATCTTATCTTACCTTTAGTTTCATGAGGTATAGGGGCCCGTCTAACAGTGTCTTTTTGATCTGTTAGAAATGAAGAAATCTTCATGAGGAAAGGGAGTTTTTCGAGTTCAGTCTTTATTACAGCATGCTCTTTACACCACTGAATATTATTGTATCTGATGTTAAGACTTCAGCAGCCAACTATTACGGGTATGAGTTATATTAAGACATCAAGTAGTGAGGAGTGAACCCGGAAAAGGACAGGGGTGGAATTCCTTACCCCGTTACCCCTGGAAGCAGAGGACTGAAGATAATGGGGCCCATTCACAAAGTTCCACTCAAATGGTACTCCTACACTAACAGAGATTGACACGAGGAAAGCGACAAGTTCTTTTCACACACATTGGCTCTTTTGTCCCCTTTACTAAGGGGCGTAATACAGACAGTGCACTCTGAAAATAGGCAGAATTTGATGTGCTTGTTTTACATAAGTGGAAACCACTGTTTCTTGATTGGAGTGTGTGTGCAATTAGTGTTTTGTTGAACAATGTCATTGTATAAACTGGTAGGGCAATTTACTCCGCTGAGTGGCAGCCGTTTCAGAGAGAGGATGGGAGTGGCTATTGATGATATTCTGTCCAATCGCTACTACAAAAGCGAGTAAAGCACTTTACCCATTTTTTTCCCCCCTCTGCTCTAACATATGCGGGACATGTTGAACAGATGCATGTTTCTTTCTTAGAATCAACAAATAGCAAGAAAAGCAAGTGGGAAGCAGGTTATACTTTCACTACACTAGTGTATCTGGAAAGATGAAAATATAATGAATTTAATTTCAAAAGGTAAATATTCACATTTTAAAGTGAAATATTTTAAGTCTTTTTTATTTTCATTTTGATGCATTAGCACATGAAAATCACAAATTTAGCTTCTCACATTATTATTATCAGCTTGCAGCGTGGCATGCATTTTTTTTGTGTTGGGTGTGTGAATACCGCATTCTCTATGGGTTATTCTCTATGTTGATTCTATGGGGTTCAGGTCAGGCAAGCTGGGTGGCTAATCAAGCATAGTAATAACAAGGTGAGCAAACCACTATCAGCAGGTGGAAGCATGAAGTGCTCTAAAATCTCCTGGTAGCTGGCTGTGTTGATTTTGCTTTTGATAAAACACAGTGGATCAACTTCCACCAACACCAGCGGATAACATGGCACCAAATCATCACAATCTGTGGAAACTTCCCACTGGATTCAAACACCTTGGATTCTTAAAATGTTTCACTTTACATCTAAGAAATACAGACTATATCATCTTTTTAAGGATTTTATAAATGTTTTGATATGTAAGATTATTTACAATGATTTTTGCTGATTTAAATTATATATTTTAATTATAATATTATTTAAGCTTAGATTAGTGTAAAGCTTGCTTATTAGCACCGGCAACCCAGTGCTCGTTGACTGAGTGGTGACATTAGATGACGTTGTTAGAATTTTTTAGGACACATAAATGTGAGACCAATCAAGGATATGTCACAAATTTTCATTATAAAATTTCACAGTAGCACTACAGGGAAAATCACGAATTCCAAAAATCCTTCATTGTCTCGGATTAATCTTTGTCTAAATTCTTCCAGCAGAAGTTTGTGTATTTATCGATGAGTGAAATATTTCACTATCATGGGTTCACCACCATCATTGCAAGTACATAAAAAAAAATCCTCATGAACTCTACATGACATTTGGTTCCTCTGGCTCTTTACCAAGTTTTATGTAAGTGCCTGAAGTATTGTGGTGCTAACAATGAGCTGAAGCTGGAGGTGCATTCCTTCACATAACTTTTAAACCAGATACTCCATTTCCATGTGTTAATAATTCTTGCATCAGGTAACACTGTCGGAGGTCCCAAGGCATATTTGATTCTGTCAATTTTATTTCCACAATTCTTTTTTTTTTCTCTTACTGATTTTCATTACAGTTACCTCAGATGATTTCCAGAAGCTGCTACTTCAATAAAGCAAATAAAAACTGTCAACAAAGTCAAACTTTGTCAACTTTCTTGGATTCTTCTTTTCTTGTACTGCCACTGAAATATTGTCTATTTATTAAATTTGCAATTCTAGCACTACAAACTTGAACATGATAACTAAGTTTGGGAAAGTGGTAGCGAATCTTAAATATATGGATGTTAAAGTGTTATCAATACATGTTTTTGAGTCTGTAGCCTGCAGCATTCGGTTCAGTAGTAATTAGTTTGAAGCAGAAAGTCAGACAAGTATACCAGAAAACCTGTGCAACCAACTTTATTTGCACACACTTCAAAAGCCCCGTCTATCAAGTGTCACCTTCTAAAACAAATTATCATTATTTATCTTGTGTATATTTTTTACATATATAGCTTCATCGAAATGCCAGAGGCAAAATTCATTAAATGTCTTAAAATAAAAAAAAGCAAAATAAGACTTTTAGTCTGACAGTAAGAAGGAGAAAGATCAACAGTGCTTAAAGAACAGCTCTGAAAGTAAAGCAACTACATAGAGCTGAAAAATGTTAAAATCTTTAACTTTCTGTCTTCCACAGTTCTTAAAGGGGGGGGGGGTCTTTTATGCTGCTTTCCAGCTATGTATTTTTATTCTTGGACTCTACTCAAGTAGCATTCCATGATTCACAATGCTTCAAAACAATCCCTCTTTAACCTTTGCTGCAGCCCCCAAGTTTATCCACTGGCTGAAACAAGTGTGCCTGACCATAAGGATATCCACTATTGTTGACTGTCTGAAACTGAGGTTTAGAGCAGTCTGAAGTATGAGATTTTGCCTAAAAAGAAAAAAAATCACCATTAGGCTGTCAGGGAAAGGAAAACATGTATGAAGGGATGACTGACAGCTACACTGCAGGTCAAGAGGAGAAGACCTACAGAGCATCAAAAAGGGCTTAGTGCGGCTAAACAAACAAAAAAGAAAACTGAAGAAGAAAAATGCACACAGGATGAAGGTGAGATGTTAGCAATGTAGGTTCAGTTGTGGGGTGGAGTGGTGAGCTGTGGATGGAAAGCCAATTTTTAAGCAACATTGTTGCTTTTGTCCTGCTGGCTAGCTCAGCTAAATTGGTAAGTTAGCTGGTAAGGATTGTTTCTGTGCAAATAAACTTATTTTTACACACTGTGTCCTATATGACAGGACGACAGGGTTAAAATTAAATTGTCATGTGAATGGGCTACATTGTGGAACTGACTGACCAAAGTGGTACCAGTTGTGTTGAATTTTAGAAGGCTGCAGTGCAAATTGTTGCATCAGGCCTGTTGGTGTTACACTTTGTGAGGTATGGTGTGCTGTTTCCAATAATTTTAAATATTTCAATGTTAACATTACTTGGCACATGTTCAGCTTCAGTCCTTTTTAAGGAATCACAATGGGTAAATCATTTGATTGCAAGCTGCACAGCGCCTGAATGCACCTTCTAGCCTCTCTGTCTCTGTGATCACTTGTCTCTCCCTTTAGATCATATAATGCTCATCACTAATTTATTATTGTTTTTATTGCTCAAAGAGATATAAGCAGGAAAAACCTGAAAGTGACAACTTTGAAATTCAATTCGTGTTTTAGTAGGTGCAGTGCCAGGATTCTGATTTTAGACTGGGCAGAGTAATTTAGGCACAGCCTTGTAATTATTACATTAATATTTTTACTAATTTTATATATTGTGTAAATTAAGAAAGCATTTTTGTGTGTGTGGACTGTGAGGACCAAAATAGGTTATCCAATCATTTAAACATTTATATTCAAAGTGTAAGTAAATAAATAAATGAACCGAGAGAGAAAGACGAGCTAGGCGAGCTGGGCGAGCTACACTGACTTATATCAACAGGGAAGGAGCGGCGCACTGTGCTGTAAATTCATTACCCCTTTTCAAAGGAAACTGCCTGTGCTTTAAAGGAGAAAAATAAAAAAGTGAGAGAAATTTTCAGCTCTGACTCTTGTCTGTGGTTCTGTGGCTTTTTCTGCTTCTAATAGAAAATGTATTTGTCACATTAAGTGACTTCATCCTCGTACCTCCATTCTGTGAAGACAGAAACTGCAGGAAAAACACATCTATTAACTACAGGTGACCTACTTGTTAAGAGTTCTCACCATAACTTTTTTTATTAGATATGGCATATAGCAAAGTTTCTTCATTCTGAAGAAAAGTTTATATTTAAAATAAACATTTTTGAGGAAAATGCTGCCTCTTTTTGCATATATGGACATAGAAGAGCCTCTTTGTTTACCTATTATTATTCTTATTTTCTGCAGGTTTAAATTGCTTGGGTCAGCATTAGAATTTTAGATTCACATATCTGGCATGTTTTCTATTCAAAGTAACAGACTGGTGCATTGCCATGGACCCCCCCCCCCCCAAAAAAAAAAATCCCAAAAAACAAAACAGAATTTTGCAAAGTGTCCCCCTAAAGCTGGAAAAGGTCCTGCTCTTTAATGCATTCCTAGGCCCACTGACAGGTTATTATTGTTCATGCTGCATGAAAAACACCACTGCCAGTGTGAGAAATGTATTACTTATAAATTTGTTTCTGTGCATATGGTAAAGAAGCTGGTGGGTTGTCAGTACCATGATCCTTGCAGTCCCGGGGGTTTTGTTGCACAGAAAACTCTTCTAAGATATGCTTGAAAACACACTGACAAAATGCAATTTTAAAATACCTCCAATTTGGCACTCTATGCACAAATACATATCCCCACAAAGAGAACTGGAGCGCAGTGACTCACAGTGGTGTGAAAACACAGCGGAGAAGTGGGAGGATGACATCACAACACCCTGCAGTAGAACAAGTGCTTTGGAGTTGGACCCTATTCAAGCACGCACATAAGGGCACGTAGACACATACGCCTATACGCATATAAGTGCACACAGTACTCCTCTGCTGCCTCTCAATCACACCTGCCGCCCCAGCACACGTGCACGCAAATACACTCGGAAAATTTCCTCACCAAAAATAACGCTGATTGTCCTGAGGAGACATTTAGTTGTTATGATTTTGATTTCCAACTCCACATGGGGTGGGGGGGCGTGGGAAGAGGCAAGCTGGTGGTTGGCCAGGATGTGGACACGCTGTGATAGGATTTGGGGGCTTTGGTTAAAATAAAATTGTGTTTTTCTTAAGGAAAAGGTACCATCTAGCTCAGACGCTGATGAGAAGATGTGAAGCTTCACCAATCTCCTTGTATGTGCATCTGAATTTAGCATATGCTCACCAGGACCAGCTCCAGAGTCTGTGATGATAGCACAAGTAGAAAGCAAACATACATACTGCATTCAAATGCAAGAACACGCTCAAGCTCATTGTTTCTAATGCGATTGAGGGGGGGGGGGGTCAAAATCAAAACCTGATATGTGACACAAGTTGCTGGTGTAGTGATTCAACAACAAAAACATTTCACTGTGCTTCAGACAAGCTGCTGCTCTTCCTTTGCTTTTATCAAAAATAGTTATTGAGACTGACAAATAAGAGATTGAGTCATGCAAACATGGCTGCTTTAGCCAAAACAAGCACCTTTGAATTACTATCCATGTGAGAAAGAAATTAATATTGTAGGCTTAAACCTGAATTACATGAAGCAAAGCCAA
Organism: Bujurquina vittata; assembly: GCA_015106715.1. Lineage (NCBI taxonomy): Eukaryota > Metazoa > Chordata > Actinopteri > Cichliformes > Cichlidae > Bujurquina > Bujurquina vittata. Next base: position 21,336 of record VUQK01018181.1, on the reverse strand, counting down.
CAAGTTAGTCCACTGCTCTGCTCACATGGTGCAATCTTTTCACTTCTCACATCCAACAGTTTTTGCCGTGATGGATTTCAACCACTTCACTGTTTAGCTTTTTTTATGCACAGCAGGCTGCAGGCATTATGTTTTCAGGTTGTCCATCCAGCCAAGTGTCAGCAGAACATCTCCTGAATCACAGTGTATTTGGAATTTATTCAGATTTGACAACATTCACTTGCACTCAAGGATTCATTTATCCGATTTTGTTGGTCAAAAGTCACTGTCACCGTGACTTCACCTCCATCATGTTTTTATAGACATGATATATCAGCAGCCAGGAGGGAATGCTGTTACATCTGGTGCAAATGTTTCATTTGACTCAAGGATAAAGTGATTAAAATATGGTAGGCAAAGAACAAGGTCACTCTGATTGCAGAGGCCCATAAGAAGTCATACCAAAGTCCTTTCAGAAGTAAATCTACAGTATAGACTCTGCATTTTAAAGCTTGAAGTTATAGAGCCGCAACTTCCCCTGTTTGGATGAAAGAATGGAGTGCTGAGCTGCGGGAGCAACACCCAGACCCACATGTCTCCTAATAATTGAAAAATTACATACTAATAAATAAAAATACTAGAATTTTATTAATCTAAACTGAAGCACAAATTTCTTAGAGGGCCTGTAACACACAGCATATTAGCCTAAAAATCTAAGATGAAGATGAAGAGTGGAAAGGCAGCTGGTTGAGATAATAATAACGCCTTATATAGGGCATTTCACGGTGCTCAAAGACACTTTACAGTTTTGTTCATACTTGGTGGTGGTAAGCTACTAATGTAGCCACAGCTGTGGGGCTGTCTGACGGAAGCGTGGCTGCCAATTTGCACCTATGGCCCCTCCGACCACATTCACACAATGTGGGCTAAGTGTTTTGCCAAGGGACACGATGACAGCATGCGCTCAGATGGGGCCTCAAACCAGCAACCCTCCGGTTGCGAGGTGAGCACCTACCCACTGCCACTGCCACCCCACAGACATGACTTATCTTTGGAGATAAGGAGATGTCTAAGAGACAGAGCAGTGGACCTTTTGACCAGATTGTTTAACACAATCTTGGAGAGTGAGAGGCTGCCTGAGGAATGGAGGAGAAGCGTGCTGGTACAGATCAAGAACAAGGGTGATGTCAGAGCTGTAGAAACAACAGAGGGATGAAGCTGATGAGCCATACCATGAATATATGGGAAAGAGTTGTTGAAGCTAGGAGAGAGGTGGCAATCAGTGAGAAGCAGTATGGCTTCATGGACTACAGATATGATGTTTGCTTTGAGAGTGTTGATGGAGAAATATAGAAGAGGTCAGAAGAAGCTTCACTGTGTCTTTGTGGATCTAGAGAAAGCATATGATTGGGTGCCAAGAGAGGAGCTGGAGTACTGAATGAGGAAGTCCGGAGTGGCAGGGATAGTGGATATACTGGACATGCTGAATATGGAACTGCCAGAATGGAGAAGAGGAAGCCCTCAAAGGAGCTTTATGGGTATGGTGAAGGAGGACATGCAGACAGTGACGGAAGAGGATGCCAAGGATAGGGTGAGATGCTGTGGTGGCCCCTACAGGTAGATGCCAAAAAAAAAAAGATCTGTAAAGATTGTGGCTCATGGGGAGGGGTCGCATTACAACTTAAGCATGGCTTAATGGCTTGAAGTTACTGAAATTATTCTTGGCCAAGCCGGCTCAGTTATATCTAGTCTGTATATTGACTATCCAGCTTTATAAATTACATTTTACCAATATTATCACAAGGGAACTGATAACTTTTGTATTACTTGAGTAAAATATTTTACTCTACTAATGCTAAATACCGGGGAGTGGCTCTTTTGATAGGTGCACCCCTTTCACACCTGTGTATTTTACTTGGACCATGCCACACACTTCTGAATGTAGAACACTGATGGATTTAACACAGTCAGACCTTTCCAACAAACCCAGATTTGTGCTTCTGGGAAAATCCCGGCAAAAACTGTTAAAAAGTATATGAATTTATTCATCACTTGTTCCCATATTTTAAACTTCCACCTATTGTACTTGTAAGGTGGTTGTAGGGTTGTATTTGGTAGGTGGGTAAAATGCAACTTGCCTGGTTGGTGAAGGCATACAGTTGCAATGTTCTGCCTTCACATGTTTCCTGCCTCACTGCTCACTAGAAAGCTATGCAGTTGCTTATTATATCAAACATTCACACTCCTTTAAGCCTCAGAAAGTCTCTGTAGCTGCTTATACAGAACTGCTGTATGTTCAAAGTCAATAACTGTGTTTGTCTGCCTTTTGGTGTTGCATACTTAGCATACACTAGTTAGTTTTTTTCCAAACAAATATTGATTTGAACAGCTCTAAAGGCTTCTCATTTTTGTTGCAACACAATGAGGGCTGCATCCAAAAACACATTTCCTGTTAGGTGAGTTTAGCTCTGAACCTAAAGGGCAAAACACCGCACCACCCTGCTGCCTGCTCAGTAGATGTGCAGCATCAGTAACATTCATTTGAAATCATGTTTGTGTCCAGCTGATGAAGCCAAAACTCTCCTATAGCTTTTTTTTTCCTGGTCTCCAGCAAGCTCCAGTTATTGCATCTGTCTGTCATATCAATTGGTAATTCTTTGTGCATTTTGTGCTATTTCTGACACCTATCGCATCAGATAAAGTCGCACACATTACACATAAATTGTTACCACACATACTCAGAAGCGCAGCTTTAAATTAGTCGGCTTGTTGAAAATGCCGCATGTGTTAAATTGTGAAATGAGAACTATGAAAGATTTATTACTCACAGGAAGGCGCATCAGTTATGGCATCAATTTACCTTTCTCATCATGCTGCTTTTTTGCTTTCTGCAGCCTTCCCACTCAGTTTGTTTTTTAGATATTGTTAAAGGGGATAAATGGAGGTGGTTCTCAAGAACAGATAGCTTTAAAAAGCACAGCATAACCACAGGTGGCATGAGAAAATGGAGGACAGAATGTTTCAGTGTTAGATCTGGCTGTACAAGAAACCTTCAACCTACACTGCTACATCTGAATGTGTGATTTAGAGTCTATTTTCTTCTCTGATTTTCTGGCTCAGTGTGACCATAAAGCTACAGCTCTATTTGGAATGGAAGCACTGGCGAGGATGCTGAGAAGTGCTGAGCAGAGGGAGGAGGGGGTCTGGGTCTGGCTTGGCAGGGTGCTACAGCAGTTAATTAAAGCTGCTGGGCAGGTATTTCAGGATTAGGAGTGGGTGTGTGGAAAGGGCCTCTGATGGCCTTAGCATGAAGTCGTCATCTCATGAGTAACAGTGGCTGTGAACACTTGAGTGTGCTGGTTGCTTCTCTAAATGCTTGTGGTTGTGTCAGTAGAATTTGCTCGATGTGGTGCGTCTCTTTGTTGTGACTGGCACTTGCTTTATGGCACTGATCGTTTTTACCAGTGAGACATCTCATTAATGTGGTGTTAAAATGTCATTTTTCTGGACAGTCAATCACAGGCTTATTCAACTAGCTAGTAAACAGTCTTATGTAATGGAGTGTGTGATTATTTCTCCTATTTTTATTTTCTTGTCATCACAAATAATGTTGTCATTTGGACACACACTGGGATTATTATCATCACCGTTCCATAAGATTTACTTCATAATCAAGAAAAAGGGGCCTGAAGGTATTTTCAGTAAGACTGTAATTTGCCAAATCAGGACCAGGAAGAGTAAGAAAAAAAGACAAGAAGTAATTGGTGTCTTGAGATGTTTAAAGAACAAATCCACAGGATGTCTTCCCTCTTCAATTAAACACTCGGGATATTAGCTGGTGATTATTGATAAATTCAAATAATGACTTTATTTCAGTAGAACTCTGGGTCATGCCACCTACAGAAATACTCAGTGGCAGTTCTGCAGTGGCTGGATGTATTAGTGATGGGCAGAAGGAGAAGCATATAATATAATATAATATAATATAATATAATATAATATAATATAATATAATATAATATAATATAATATAATATAATATAATATAATATAATATAATATAAACAACTTAGAAATAAACTCTAGCCTCTATTTTTAACTGGGAGCTTCTGTCTTTCTGCTTTCCCCTCACATCCCCACACACATATCCATCCAGTTACATCACTGCAACTCCCAAAGATTCCCTCATTTACGCTCACATACGCTGACACACAGCACACCATATGGCTGAATGTCAGACAGCTGCAAGACCTGAAGTGATGTGGCGGGGGATTGTGTTGCAGAAAATGATGAAGATAATGATGATGGCTTCTGCGCACAACAGCAACAATGAACTCCCCCCATGTTTAGATGTATATGTTTGTATAAGGTGCATTTGTGTTTACGTGTGGGTGCCTTGTGTGAGCCTGCACGTTGACTTGCTATTCTGTACGTGTGTCCGTGTGTCACTCAGCCTTGTGATAGATACTGAGTTGTCACATCTATCAACCAGACAACAGTTCCACATGCATATTCATCATTATGGTAATTTCATCCAAAGCGCTTTAATGAGTTCACAACATTAACAGCTCGGATGAGGTGCTGAACAAAAGCTTTGCAGCTTTTTTCCCCCTTGCGATTCTTACTGAGAAAACCCTGTCACTGACTCATAATGAAACATTTATTTGGTACAATTTTCCTGAATGTGCTAAACAAATGTGTAGGGCATTGCTGTATAGTAAAACTGTCAGTTTTGTTTATTTATTCCTTGTGGTTTAGGAATAATGTGGGCAATGAGCCGTTTCAAGAATTCAAGCTATGTTTAATGAAACTGACCACCAGATGGCAAATGCATTCATATGTGGAAATTGACTCCACTGTCTATTCAGTGTTGTAAATATTCCATATTCCATGGCAAATGACACATTGTAAGGTCCTTACACTCTACAGTCAAAGCAGGCTCTGACAAACTATTGGGGTGAATCTGTCACCTAGTGGTTAAATTAAGAGGTGACACAAAAGCTCATGTCAGCTCTCGTTTTGTCAGGGGAGCAACATCGATCCAGGGTATTGTTTACCTAGCCTGTGAAAACACATGAATGTGATGACAGGGAGTCTGGAGACACATTAAAGGAAAATCCTGAGTAAATCAGTGGAGAAACGCAACAAAAGCAGATGTTCACGAATGGAACAATGAGTCAATGAATGGTTTGACGAGCATGAAAATGATGTGAATCAGACGTCAGCCCAGCTGAACATCTGTGGGAGATTTTGTGCTGACATGTGAAACCCAGGGCAAGCTGGAGAGATTATGTCTCTCAGCTTGCTTGGGAATGCCTTGGTGTCCGACCAGGAATCTCATACGTGTGGATGGATGGATGGATGGATGGATGGATGGATGGATGGATGGATGGATGGATGGGTGGATGGATGGATGGATGGATGGATGGATTTTTTGACTGTTTTCTCCACCATCATCTTCAAAACACCACTGGAGGGATTATCTATTTGGAAGAATGGTGTCCCATCCCTCCAGGAGAGTTCCTGAGGCTTAGCATGTCAGTCACAAGATCCACTGAAACTCTTCATGAAGAGCCTTGTGGCAGGGAGGTATAGTTGTTCCTCAGCTGCAGGTGATGAGGTGGGATAGTAAAGCTTCTTAGGGAGTATTGGCTGGTGAGCAGGTGAACACTCCTGCAGTAAATCTGCTAATCTCTGCCTCCTTCTTGTGCAGTAGCGTGCAGGGAACCAGGGAGAGAAGGCCTGAGAAGTGTTTGAAAATTGACTAACTTTTGAATTAAATGTTTCTTATTGCTCAAATGTTTAGTTAATGTTGAAACTGCTGTGCCTGTGTGGTCTATGCACTAAGGGAACCCACATGTAGCTGCCCCTACTGTCACAGAGCTATTGGCATTGAGACCATGGGGCAGCTACTGGTGGTCGCCCATTTGCATGTAAACTTAGCAGTATCCCCACTACTAAATAAATTTTACATCAATTCGTGTTTTCATACTATGTGACTGTAAAAAACTGTAATTTTTCTGCTTTTTCTTCTTCTACGACTTTTTGCTGCTCCCTTTAGAGATCACTAAAGCAATCATCTGCCTCCATCTCACCCTATCTCTAGGATTCTCCTCTGTCACAAATGGAGCCTTTATTTACTAGAAACCATAAACCAATGCCAGTATCAGTCTAGGCAGTACTTAAAGTGCAATGCTACCAGTGACCACCAACTGTTGCACAACAGATTGTGTCTTGTTTTAGCTTACTGTGGATCCAGTGATTAAAATACTTGGGAAGAAGGGAATACATTAATAGTGAGGACATCAGTCATATGTTCACTGACAGCATACTGAACAGTGAGAGGATTTTTTTTATGGTTTTATTTAGACACTGGAAACAATTGGTCAAATTGAGGGAAAGATTGTGGGCTGGTTTAATAAAGAAATGCCAGGCACAGTGTTCTGTATTTCAGATCCACTTTAGATGGAATCAGCCTAAAAGGAGTAAAAATAGCCACAAAAAGACAAAAAGCAGGAAACATGAAGTTTCAGGGATTTTGATAATTACTACAAGTGTGTAAAATGAGGGAAGGCTTTGTCTTTTGCTATTAAAATCTTCTTTCTTTCTTTCTTTCTTTTTTTTAATCCCAGCATTCAACATTGTACTGTGTAGTTCATCTCCAGATTGTATTTAATGATTACCAAGAAGACATCTGGGCACAGAGTCGTATATCTGCAAGTATTTACTCATAAACGTCAGACATCATTTCTTCAAGGATAACATGTTGCATGTAATATAGTTCCACGAATGCAGTAAGTAGTCGAAAAGAAAGACAAGAAAAAAAGTTCCCGAAAACAACGCAGACACTTTGTGTAGCTAGAGTGTAGTCCAGAACGTCATTCAGTACAACATACTGCCGCTTCACGTGTTGCGCACATTAACAATGGTTTGAGTAGCATTTAGTAACACTAAGTTGCAAAAATGTAGCTAAAAGGTCATCCGATGATGGTCTTCGTGTGCCTACTCCCCAAACAGGCAACTCTGGTCAAATGCTTTACTTGTATTACAGTTAGGTGATAATTAACTTCACTGAAGTTGCAGTTAAAAGAAAGGAAAGAAGTGTGAATCGCATGCAGAACCCTCACTCGTCCCCTGTTAAATGCGAGGAAGCAAAGAAATGGCATCTCCACTGAACTCTGTACAAAACAGCTATTAAAAGAACAAAATGACTAATACATTTTTATCTTCACAAAGAGAATATTTCAGACCATCAAGAATACCCATTTGGACCTTTTATACAGCCCTCTACAGTCAAATTCATGATTCTATCAATCTACACTGCTTTTAAAAACCTGGTATGTACAATGCAATAAGCAGTCATCAATCTACCTGCACTATATTTTCTTCTATAAACAAACTCTATAAAATAATAAAAAATACCTTCTGTTTTGCTACAGGGAAACTACATCGTTTTGCTCTCAATGTTTCCCTTACCATAGACAGGTAAAACTGACCACTTGGATAATATTACAAGCTGCAACACTTCC
>VUQK01018179.1:5612-19154 GCA_015106715.1 Bujurquina vittata | reverse complement strand
AACAATGAAGGACCAATAGCAGTTAGAGTCCCAAGCAGGACAGAAGGAGGTAATATGTCAGAAAAGCATGATGAGGGTTTCATCTTGTGAATTACCGTAACCAAGTCATTCAGTGTGACAGGAGAAAATGAGCTAAAAGATTCAGGGCACTGAGGAGTGTCTTCTTGATTCGGTGCACTTAAGGAAATTTTGGATCTCAGGTCCATCACCTTATTCACAAAATGACTAAGAAATTTATTACAATCATCATCAGAAAGTAACAAAGCCTGCTGAACTGGAGGAGAAACAATCTTATTAATTGTATCAAATAACACCCTGGGATTATTCTTACTGCATTTTATGAGATTACTAAAATAGGATGATCTAGCTTCTTTTAATGTCTCATTGTAGGATTGAAGGAGCTCTTTGAAATATTCCCGATGAACAGTCAATCCCATAGATTTCCACAGACGTTCTGCTTTACGACAGAAGCGCCGGAGGCCACGAGTTTGATTGTTTAACCAGGGTATGCAAGAACTAACAGAGCAATGACTAGTTTTCAAAGGAGCAACCTGATTGAGAATGGTCTGGCAGTGTTCATTAAAAGAGTTGGCAAGGAGCTCAAATTATCATCAGAATGAGCTGTGAAATTGAAAAGAGAAGAAAACTCAGATAAAACCGAATCATCAATAAAGCGCCCATGCTTAATGCAGACTTGGGGAAAGGATTCTGTAGTAAAAGATCCATTCAAAGAAATTGATTTGGTCACTGAAGACAACTTCAATTATGTGCAAATGATCGAGGGTAACACCATAAGTAAAGACCAAGTCTAAGGTGTGCCCAGCTGTGTGAGTAGGCCCAGATACATGTTGAATAAAATTAAAAGAGTCCATGATGCTCAGGAACTCCTTAGTGGTGGCGTTTGATGGGTCTTCAGCATGAAAGCTGAAGTCCCCAACAATAATAATCCTGCCGAATTTAATAGTGGAGGATAAAAAGTTTTGAAAGTCTGATAAGAAGGATGCCAGAGAGCCAGGTGGACGATAAATTAAAATACCATGCACGGGCTGAACTTGGCCAATTTTGATCATAGTCATTTCAAATGAGTCATAAAAGCCCGCAGAGATCATCTGGCATAAAAATGACTTTTTAAAAATTACAGCTGTTTCACCTCCACAGCCAGAGGTGCGCTGAAAAATGAACAGTCTCCAGGACACAGTTCTAAGAGATGTGAGACTTCATTCTCATGCTGCCAGGTCTCGCAGATACACATAAAATCCAGCTTCTCAATACGGAACAAGTCATTTAAAATACGAGACTTAATAGCAATGGAGTGGGCGTTAATTACCATCATTTTTATGGAGGGAGCCTCCAGGTCATCCTTCATAGATGTGTGTCCTCGTCTGGACACAGACGTCAAAGGGCACAAACGCTGTTGTGCCGCAAACATACTGTCCAAACAAAAGTACAGCAGCATCTGAACAAGGTAAACACAGACAGTGATTATGAGCAAGATGACAAGTACGCACCTTGCATCCTTTAATCTGTGATATGAACTCATACAAAGCAGCAGGTTCAGCCTTAGAGCCCAACCTAATTCACATCTGTGAGAATCCCATCGCTTTTCTGATGTAATAATAATAAAAAAAATAATGCCTTTACAATTTCACACACTATTCATTCACACCTCAATCACACTCGGTAGTGGTAAGCCACTAATGTAGCCACAGCTGCCCTGGGGCAGTCTGATGGAAGTGTGGCTGCTAATCTGCGCCTACGGCCCCTTCGACCACCACCCAACACACTCACGCAGTGTGGGTTAAATGTCTTGCCCAGGGACACAATGACAGCATGCGCTCAGACGGGGGACTCGAACCAGCGACCCTCCAGTTGCAAGGTGAGCACCTATCCACTGCACCACTACCACCCACATACCAGGCAGTGAAATTGCAGTATACGAGACTTAATAGCAATGGAGTGGGCGTTAATTACCATCATTTTTATGGAGGGAGCCTCCAGGTCATCCTTCATAGATGTGTGTCCTCGTCTGGACACAGACGTCAAAAGTAGAAGACTTTATGTTGAGATGGGAGAGTCACATCCCTCTGGGGCTTTGGTCATATGTTCTTGGTTCCAGACCAGCTACAGTAGCTTGTGGGGCCTGAGTTGAACCCATTATTCGGCACCAAGTGCGTTGGCAGCGGAAAAATCACTGAATGGTTCAAATGCTGGCACCAGCACCCGGTCGGTGGAAAAAAGACCTGAGTGGTGTCCAAAAACCCTGACAGTAGAAAGTGCTTTGAAGTGACTGTTGTTGTGATTTGGTGCTAAATAAATAAAATTGAATTGAACTGAATTGAATAAGATGTGATGTGCTTTAGACAGGAAGATTGGGAAAACTGTGTGGTGTCAAAGCTGCAGATGCATACAAGGTGTCCTTTGCTGTTTGTGCTGGGCTATAGTTAGTGATAAAGGTCTTTCACTCACCATTTGGCATCAAATAATCTCACTGAGTAAGCATCATTTTTCAAAATGCAGGTTTAGCTTACTTTGACCTAAAGCATGAATTTCCCGAATCTCCAAATATTTCTTATTGCCTAAACCACAGCCAAACATCTAAAGTAAAAGGCAAATAAAAAAAGAAAAAGAATCAGGAAATAAAAAGAAAACAAAACAAATCACAGAACACAAAACTCCTGAACAGGACACAAACCACTGACAAACTGTTAGCAGTTAGTTAGTCACTGCTATGACTGCAGCTGATGTTTTAAGGCACTGATGTGAAGACACCTAGCCAACAGCATCTGATACAACAGCAGTGTTTGATTAGAACACATTGACTAATTATGTGGTAATTAGAAACTCTCCCTGCCTGCCATGCTGCCATGTTGTTTTTAGAGAGAAGAGGCTTTCCCCTTACAAACAGGCCATACTTGTTCAGTCTTTTTCTAACCGTACTCTCAGGAACTTTAACATGTTAACTGTGGTCTGTAGAGTCCGAGATGTGCACTATATTGCAAAAAATATTTTCTCGTCTATCTTCACACGCAAATGAACTTGAGTGACATCCCATTCTTAATCCATAGGGTTTAATATGATGTCGGCCCACGCTTTGCAGCTGTAACTGTTCTGGGAAGGCTTTCCACAAGGTTTAGTGTTGACCATTCATCCAGAAGCACATTTGTGAGGTCAGACACTGATGTTGGATGAGAAGGCTCTCCGCTCTAATTCATCCCAAAGGTGTTTTGTCAGGTTGAGGTCAGGACTCTGTGCAGGCCAGTCAAGTCCTTCCACACCAAACTCACTCATCCATGTCTTTATGGAGCTGCTTTGTGCACTGGTGTGCAGTCATGTTTGGAACAGGAAGGGGCCATCCCCAAACTGTTCCCACAAAGTTCTGAGCATGAAATTGTCCAAATGTCGTGGTATGCAGAAACATTAAGAATTCTTTTCACTGGAAATAAGGGTCTGAGCCCAACTCCTGAGCGCACATCTCCACTGCTCTTTACACCATCCAACGCTTTGCATTGCACTTGGTGATGTAAGGCTTGGATGCTGCTGCTCAGCCATGGAAATCCATTCAGTGAAACTCTCCGTGCACTGTTCTTGAGCTAATCTGAAGGAAGTTTGGAGGTCTGTTATGATTTTACGTGGCCCACAGCTTCGTGGCTGAGTTGCTGTCATTCCGAATCACTTCTATTTTGTTATAATCCCACTGACAGTTGACTGTGGAATATTTAGTAGTGAGGAAATTTCCCAACTGGATTTGTTGCACATGTATCATCCTATCACTGTACCACACTGGAATTCACTGAGCTCCTGAGCGTGACCCATTCTTTCACTTATGTTTGTATGTTTGGAGAAGGTCAGCCTCAGCTGCTAATACTCTTGCGTCTCTGATGGGCCCTCAATTGTGCATGGGCCCCTGTGTGAGTGAACACCTTTGGCAACATTGTGTAATTCTCAAGTGTTTTTGCAATTTCGCTGAGCATTGTATGGTTTGACGTGGGGTAAATTTGTCTGCTTTTATTGAGGTGTTCACACTTGCACATGATCAGTCAATCAAGTGCATTTCATTGTCAGCACCTAACTGCTACTTACCCTCTTAATTCCTATGGGAGCCTTAAGGCAGTTTTTCACAGGATTTTTATCACATGACTGTATGTGGCCAAGATCGGCCGAGTACAGTGGACCCAGTATTAGACCTTAGTTAAAACTTACCAAAATAAAATTAAAAATATACAGGAAATTTCAGTAGCCTAAGGAAGCTCAACAAACTGCAGAATCAGCATTTTTATCTAATCTGTTACTTAAACCTAAAGGGGAAATTCTTAATCTTAAGAGTTTCCCTTTAAGAATGCCAGGTCATCAACCTAATGTACTAGCACTAAGCACGAGTTTGTTTCCTAATGGTGGGAGAAATCATGTTCTTGGATAACAGTTTATTCTCACTTTTACCCCGCATCCCATTTTCATCTGCTCTCTTCTCTTCGTTTTTCTTTTCTATTTTCTTGTTCCCAGGATGCCATAGTGGACCAGATGCCAATTCAAGGCACCCTCGAATCCCCCCACCATAGCGCCACATACACACACGCACACTGTAACATATTGGTTCATAATTAATGAAATTAGTGGCTTTAAGTACGATGAAGAGCCCCCCGTCTGTCTCTGGATGACTAGAGGGAGACAGATAGGGTAGGGAGATGAGTAGGGAGGAGGGCATGAAGCGGCAGGAAGGGGTTGCAAGGAGGGAGAGATTGATGAGAAAGACACAACTGATTAACAGGAGTGCCAGTAATGAGTAGAGAGAGTTGGGAGCAAAGGGGTGCGTGATGTGACAACTGAAGCATGGAGCGAAGGGTTGGTGGAAGCTTTGTGAGGAGATGTGTGTCCATCAGTGTTAAAACACAGAATGCTGCTTTATGGTTTTGTCTGATTTTGTGAGTTAATTATTGAAAATAACAGATGAATGACCCACAGTGCAAAAGCAATTGCAAATGGTGTCAGTGGCTGTTAGCAAGTGCAGGGTTGCCAGATATTTGATTAACCCCCCATTAGTGTGGACTGTGTTTTCCCCCAGAGGAGCCTTTGTGATGACAGTGAACGCCTGATGGGTGTCCATCACTCAGTGAAACGCGTCAGCCCTGCACAGTTGCTTCAAGTATCTTATATTAGAAAATAAGGAGTGCAGTATTAATCTCTATCTTCAGCTCACCAAGGAACAGCTCTGCTACCAGTCCTCTGGGTGTCTTTAGTCAGTCTGCGTGCTTCCTGTCCCACCCAGCCTCTATGTTAACACACACAGACACCACCACACACACACATAGACATATATCAAGTGCGGTTTAGACTAGGTGAGTAAATTGTTTTTTATTCTTGAGGTATTTATCAACCGCGGTGCCGCCCGTTGGACCAATGGCTTCCGTAATGGATCTGATTAATGGCCGCTTATTAACAAAAGCTCTGTTGTTCAGACCCTGAGGGCTCTGTGTAATTCTAGAACTCAGTGCTGATATAATGGCCTATTTTAGGAGCTCCGTGATTAAGCACCATTAAGCGGTAAGCAAAGCCTGGCTTTGGACAACTTCAATGGCAGCAAACGTAAACGCAACTGTGTCCCCAGAGCCCCTCCAACCCTCTCTGCTTGTCTCACCCCGTCTGTCTGTCTGTCTTCCCCCGTCTGTTATTGAAATAGAGAGCTGCATTTATATTTCGTTTAGAGAAAGATTCTCAGGGGGCCAAAATGTATCTAAATTTTGTCCAAACAGTAAAGACATATTATGTCGCTGGCTGCTGGTAAAATGAGAAATCCATGTTGTAGAGAGACTTTTTTTCCCACTCTGTAAAATTATTGAGGCTGAATTAATCTTTTCATGCATTTGTGAGTTTATGCATTGTATGTAATTATGCATGGTATATGTTAGAATGAAGATTTAGGAGTGATTGTACTGCTGAGCACACCAGCATCCCCAGACATAGCTGAGGTCCCGGCCATCAGCACGCTACGTGACTACCTGCTTTTGTGTTGTCTGAATCTGCATGCTAATCTGTTTAGCCATAATTCAGACCACACAGCCAGCCACTAACACAGCCAACTCCAATAGAGGGAGGCTCTTAGTTAATAAAAGAAGAGTTCAGTTTAATGTTGTTAAATTAGTTATCCTTCTGTCCTTGCACAACAACACCAATATTATTACAACTGACTTGCATTTTCCCCTAAAAATCTCAGAAACACAGAATCTAAGTAGACGTGTTACCTGGATGGCATTATCTTGACTTTCAACACTACAGAGTCATTTTTGACCAGGGTATCTAACTTTAACTCACACAATGAACAAATCTCCAGGACTGCCTTCTTTCATTTGGACAATCAAAATCAGGAACATCCCAACACAGATTCTGAAAAACTAGTTCATGTATTTACTTAAAGGCTGGACTATTGTAATTCAATAATAATATCCTGATATTATATGATTATATTATTACTATTAACTAATATGATCAGTTGGGCAGTTTATCTGCGAGGAGCGTACTAACAGGGACTAGAAAGACAGCATATTTCTCTTCATTGGCTACCTGTTAACTCCAATATTATATTTAAAATCCTTCTTCTCACATACAAAGTCCTGAATAATCAGGTTCTATCACATCTTAAGATCTAATTGTGTCAAACTATTATAGTGCAGCATGCTGCTCTCAGTTCAGCATATAGACACTACTTTTAAGATTAGACTTTAAACTTTACTCTTTGCTTATAGTTAGTGCTGGATTAGATGACCCTGAATCCACACGTAGTTATGCTAAGCCTATGACTCAGGCTGCTGGTCCCTCCCTATGTGTTTATATGCCACCATTGCATGTTGTGGCTTTGCCTTACTCCAAATCCAGTTAAGGCAGATGTCCTCCGTGGCCTAGTTCTGCTGGAGAACCAGGCTCATGTTCTCCAGCAGAACAAAGCCCCTTTTAAAACTCCCCCCTGTCACCAAGGGCTTGCTCACAAAATACTGTTGGACCGTTGAGGTTCTTGCTCTCTGCCTGGAGAATTATTGTAATATGAATAAAAATGAACAGAATTAAACTAAAAAGTATCAAAAATATATTTAAGATAACTTAAATAACAGACTTTGATTTAAAACATGGCTACTAATACTATGATAAATACACTGCAAAACAATATTACAGCAATAACAAGGAGAGATTAGCCTCCTAAATCCTTAGTAATGCTGGAAATAATTTACTTCAGACAGAAAAAGACAAGAAAAGACTCCAACTAGCCTGGGGCTTGATATGGGCTTGATATGGGTTTGATATGGTGTTGATATTGTGTTGATATTGTGTTGATATGGTGTTGCAGGCAGGTTTCAATAATTTTAGGTTTCAAGTTTTAAGACATTAAGATGATGGATGGATGGATGGATGGATGGATGGATGGATGGATGGATGGATGGATGGATAATTAATTAACAGCCTTTAACTGTGCAAGCAAACGAACGTTCTGACAGTAGTCAGTCAAACAGAAGCAATTACAGTCGACCCAGTTCATGCACTGTCATGTACATATTAATGATTATAACTCATCGTAATTAATCTCTATATTGTGTATTTGTAATATTGTGTTATTTATAGTTATATTGTTTTTATGTAAGCAACAAGTACCGCATAAATTTCTTAATGTAGTGAACCTCTTCACAAATATGGCAATAAAGCTTTCTGATTCTGATTCTGATGTGTACACTTGTCACTGGATAATGATCAGGTCTTCAGGTCTGCTCGATAATTAATCCATACATCATTGGTTCAGCCTCACATTTTTATTTTTATTTTGCTCAGCTCACGTTTCGTTTTTTGTTTTTTTAACTTTTCAACATAATGCTTCACTGTTAATGATAAACAGTGGAGGCATATATGATGAGGGCAGATTTGGCTCAGGTTGTTGGAGCCCCCCCCCCAAAAAACCTCCCCAAAACAAAACAAAAAACAAAAAACAAAACAAAAAACAACAACAAAAACAAAAACAAGCTACTAATGTTGCCGTACGTCACAGTCACACAGTTGTAAGTCATTTTGCGCCTTCTTTGTTTCTTTTACTTTGAAGTAAGAGAAACAAAAAAAATTTGCATCATAGTGCCCATTCATGTCATCATGTCATAAGGAAATGAGAGTCATTTTGTTGCCTTGCGTCAGTTCCGTAGATGCTGCACCATTATGACGTACATTATCTTTTGAACGTGGTCTTACTAAAAAAGCACACTAAGTGTCTTACGTTTCATGGTTTTGTATCTCTTCTGAATCACTTTCATTCTTTAAATGTTTGTCTGTCTTTCTCTCTCTCAACAGGAAGACTCTTCACCCTTCCTGCTGTTTTCACCATCCACCTCCTCCTTCACTTCCTCCCCCCTTCTATCCCAGCCTTCATCTCTCCCCAGACCCTGCCGTTCTCCCCTGGCTCCTCTGGGGAGGGCAGTAATAATTATTATGTAAATAAATACGCCTGCTGTAATCACATTCGTGCCACTGATCCAATTAGAGAGCTGATAGCAGGCGGCTGATTGCGCGGACTGGCGGCTGATGGTCAGGGCCTGTGTGCCTGTCTGACTGGCCAGCCAAGGTAGCTGGGGGAGCATGCATTAGTGAACTAGCTGACTAGCGTAATGAAAGCCGTTTGGTGCCGCGCTGTATGCAGTCATGTACTCTAAATAATGCTCTTTGACCAGGACCCTGCATGTCTGCCAGCCTTGCAGTCTGCTCACTGAGTTGTGTGTCACTGAGGTGTGTTCTGTGTGTGTGTGTGTGTGTGTGTGTGTGTGTGTTGGTCTGTATTTCTGCTATCACGATCTCTGGCTCTGGATCACTTTCACCATGCATCAGCTTATCACCAATTACTGTCTTGTTGTGATTCTCATCAGCTTAATGATGCTCCGCAGAGACCATCATCAGCGGGGCTCTATCGGCCTCACCCCTCGCTGTCCAGCTATACTCAACTCACTGTCAACTCAGGATTTTCTTGGAAGAAAGGGCTTTTCCGGGATTTTTTAAATGGGAGGGGCCTCACAGGAAACTGGAATATTCAAACTGAAGTAAATACAGTGCAAGAAATTGACATAGGAAACACTGGCCACCTTCTGACAGCACCGTGTGCTCCTTACACCTTAATATAGTTGTTATTCAGCACATGAGCCTGAAAATGGTTTTGTATTAAATAACTGCTTAGCAAAGTAGCAAAACAAGTATTTAGACCCTTTGGAATTTACAGTACAAAGGGTAGAGCATTAACATGAAGTACTTTTGCGGAATGGCCCTTTTCAGAGTCATATGTACTGTATTACCAAATCCCTACTGATCAGTGTTTAGGTCACTTTAATGTTGCAGCTGGATGGTTTGGATTACTTGTATACTGCTGGGTATCTATATCTATAATAATACAGCACCATGTAGGTGTTGATTCATAATTGAAATTAGAGATGACAAGGGCCTAATCATGTTTCTTTCGTTTTTAATTTTGCTCATCATAAATGTGAAAGAGTTGGCTAAAGAATAACTTTATTCTTTGTGTGGTGGAGCTTTTTCATTATCCATTCTATTTTCATTAAAAACATGAAGCATCTAGTTTCCTGTTGGTCTGTGTTAACTCCAATACACAATACACCACGGAGCACAGAGAACAGTTTTCTAATCCTAGAGGCTTTTAAATTTCTAATTTTTGGATTTCCTTCATGAGCCAAACTGCTACTTGAGTGCTTTTTTGGGGGTAAAGGCAGCAGCTACTGACTAGTTGCACCGCTGTAAGCATGGAGGCAAAGTTGAATCTGGGCAGGAAAAATGGGCAAGTGGTCTGAGTATGATAACTCTTTACATTAACGGATACCACAATCCGGGAGCATGGAAGTGAAAAATGTGAGCTCTGTAGCGGTATCATCATGTTGCCAACCATGCTTTCCAAGGGTGTGTGCACAGATGAGTGGTTAAAAGAGGGGGGCATCAGTTCTAACCTCAGCATTTGCCCAGGGGCTGCACTCCCACCACCATGTGTCAGCTGAGTAGACTACTGTTAATGTTGGAAAGTAATATATGGGTCCCAGTGCTAACTCCCTGCCTTTTACATCTCAATCAGGTCACTCTAGTTTATTTATATATTGTCAGGGGGCAGGGGGGAGGGAGCATGGGGGCTAAGAGATGAATGTGGCAGTTTTTTTTCCTTTTCTTTTTGCTCTCCCCCTTGGTCTCTATTTAGTTAGCAAAAAGCTTTTATAATGAATTTGAAACGCGGCACAGATCCAAGCATTTGAAATTCCCAGAGCACTGCTAAGTGAAATACGGCGGGTGGCTGTAGTGGGGCGGACAGAGAGGGAGCGAATTTTAAAAAAAACAGCCTGCTTTAACTGAAAATGTGCAGTGGAATAATAAAAAATGAATACATCTTAATTTTTTTCCCATGCTGTTTTCTTTCTGCATTTCTTCATTAGTGTTCCTCCTCGTTCTCTCTCCTTCCTCCTCTGGGTGCCCTTTGCGTTTTGCTCTTACCCAGTTGGTCGCACGCTATTAAACAAACAGTCCTAATATTTTGAGCTGGCTGGCAGTTTGAATTTCATCTTGCCGACGCATCTTGTTTCTCTCAAACCCTGACTGTTTTGACATGCGCCCCGATTAAATTATAAACAAGCAGGCCTCCTGATGGTGATGCTGGAGCCACTAATTTCCCTAATTGTTTGCAGTTGTCTGGGAGGCGAGGCTAGGAGGCCTGGGCCTGATCCCACTGACTGGCACAGCCCAGTTAAAGGAAAGAGTGGGAGGGAGGAGTAAGAGAAGGAGAAAAGCATGAAGACTGGAGGGAGGAGAGAAAAAAAAGGATGAACGGGTGAGGAGGCAGAGTAGATAAAACAGAGTGGGTGTACCCACAGGAAAACAGAAATAAGAGTGGAGGTGTAGCTGGGACACGCCTGTTTGGTTTACTCGCCAGCATTCAAAGATTATTAGGACAGTTGATATGTCATTATTTGCTAACTTTTTCCTGGTGGTCACTTGTGGTATTGCAATAAAAGGATTTATTGGACTGATTTTTTTTCATGGAAATGTTTAATATTTGTAAATATTTGTTTTCTGATATGTGTGTGGGCATGAAAGGACACGATAATGATCACACAAAGTGGTGTTTGTATTTTAGAACATGCAGTTCTCCCCGAACAGCCATGACTGAGCACTGCTCAGAGAATTAGTCTAATTAATAAGTGAAATTATCAGGACATTAAGGTGAAACTGTGAAAATGTCAGTGTATTTGTAAAGTAACACTGCACCATTACCATGTAAGGACCCATCAAAATCATAAAATGTCACTCTTCTGTTTTCTTTCTCTCATCCCCTACCCCCCCGCCCCGCCCCCTTCTTTGCCTTTCTTCCTCACCTTTTAGCTTACACCAAATGTCACATGTGGCTAAGTTGTAGCAGTCACCCATCACAACACACCCCTACAGCCCATGATATCATCTGGCCTTCCAGTCTGCAGGCTTTCCAGATCCAGACTATTAAGGCTGCACACTGAAGCACGCCTGATGTGTGACATAATGACTCACTCTCATTCACACATCGGTAAAAGGTTAGGATTTTTTTCCCCCTCAAACATGCAGCCTTTGAAAGATTCTTAGTTCTCTCTGTGAAAATGCACTGGTATGTTTCTTCTGGTTTTATTTCTGGGATGGTCATTCCAGTAAAATGAGGTACATGTTAACAGTGGCAAACACATAAACAGTGTGAGAGGAAATCTGTGGATTGTGTGTTTGTATGTGTCCTGCTCCAGATGGGAGTGGATGAAAGACTTCTGAGCAGAGCTGTGAATGTTATCCAAGCTGGCATCAACAGACAGGCATCGTTACCTAGCAGACAGGGGTGCAGTCATATCGCCGCTGTCATCACCCAATCACTGATATCGCCGGTGTGTGGATGCACGTTTATGTGTGTACGTGCCCAGTGAAGGCTAATTTAGCGTGACAGCAGAGATGGCTGGTATTGTTGCAGAGCAGGTGAGCTAATACACCTCTGTTCCGCAGATTTGAGACCTGAGATGCAACACGTACACAAAGCCAAACTTCTGTAACTACTGCTGTACAGAACAGAGAGAACTGCCAGGATATAAAGTTGATGGGACATAAGTTGTGGGTCAGAAAGTTTCAGGCTGTGTTTTTAATACTGAGTGACAGTGTGAAGCATTGTGTCAGCAGATGGAGTTACCATTTTTGGGTGTGAATACTGGTATGAATTCTTGTCAGTGTAAGGTGGATATCAGAAACTCTCATCTTGAATTCAGTGTACAGATCAACATGTTTAATTTTAAGTTTGTTTGAGGTGGACTTCTTTCCCTTCCAGATGCTTGGTGACACTGTTCACTCTAGCTTTTGATTATCTTTAACTTGTCACTGATCATTAACTTCAACGTTAACTTTGTGAGTCTCACTAAGTATCTCCTGTGTCTGCAAACCCTGCTGCAGCTACTCTGTTTTCTCTATCTGCAGTACTGTGCATGAGTCTTGAGCCACCCCTCATTCCTTTATATTTTGCTGGGAAAATGTGAAATTTTAAAATTTGAATATTAAAATTGCATTGAAGTGCTATTATGGCCCTAGCAGGGTCTGCTGGGATTTTTGAACTAGTGGGTGTGGCCTGCTCTTTCTCCAGCACTTAGATGCCACCCCTTTTGTACAGCTCACCTAAGCAATTAAGCCTGCGTACCTAAGGGCAGAGAGAGATGAGCTCCGGTGCCAGAGAGCCTTTGTGATGTTTCTGCTTACTCCTGCTCTGTGGAGACAAGGGTGTTTCGGTGATTGAGGCCTTTTTAACTCACTCTGTTGGCGTGGTGACTAACTTCTAGTTTTTGTTTGATTTCCTTCCTTTTGAAAGTGACAGTGGCCTGTCCGCCACATTCAGTTTAACCATTAATAAAAAGCTTTTACTTTAACAGTTTTACCTCCTTGTGTCCTTTTTGTCAGCCCAAACATTTATTATTCTCCCACATCCCCTGGGCTTTTTAGGGGAGCGTAACAAATGTGCAAACACAAATGGAAATACAGTAAATAAGGCAAATTCTAACTGGCTTGAAAGTCAACATTTGGTATGACTGCCTTTATCCAAGCTTTCTTCTAATTTAGTAAGTAGTCTCTAAAAAAGTGTGTGATGTACAGATTGCTGTAGATCAAATCAAATCCATTTTATTTATACAGCGCCAATTCACAACAAATAGTCACCTCATGGCGCTTTGTATTGTAGGTAAAGACCCATCAATACTGCAGAGAAAACCCAACAGTCAAAACGACCCCCTATGAGCAGCACTTGGCAACGGTAGGAAGGAAAAACTCCCTTTTAACAGGAAGAAACCTCCAGCAGAACCAGGCTCAGGGAGGGACAGTCATCTGCTGAGACCGGTTGTGGCTGAGGGGAGAGAGAGAGGACAAAAAACATGCTGTGGAAGAGACACAGAGTATGATTAAACAGAGTGAAGTATGAACAGAGTAAAAATGGTGTGTAAAAGAAACAGTGCATTATGGGACCCCCCCCCCCCCCACACCCCAGGCCCC
>VUQK01018178.1:4644-22891 GCA_015106715.1 Bujurquina vittata | reverse complement strand
CTCGCTTGCTACTTTGGCTTCGCTGAATGTTTTGCAGAGCAAACGGTTCTTTTTTTATTTTGGCTTGTTGAGTGGATGTGCGCCCTGCCAGTTTGCTTAGCCGTGATAATGGATTAGCATTCGCGTCACTTAACTCCACCACACTGTTCTTACCTAGCTAACCTGCACGGTGCATATGGACAAGGCACGTACACACAATAGGCTGCGATGATTGGCTGCATAAGTGAACCGTATCGTATCATTGGCTTAACACCTGACACTCACTGGCTTAAACTACAAAATGGTACGGAAAGAATTTTTATTGGTCTAATTAGTTTACGGTTCATGTTGGATTCAATTTTTTGCGCTGCATAGATTTTCTTGTGCGCTGAGAACGTGTGAGCAGTGCGCGATTGCGCAAGCGCGCAGCTTAGAGGGAACATTGGTCACTACACAGAGCTTGTTGCCATAGATAACGGTAGGTGATTGAAATCAACCACTTCATTTTCACGCTCAACTCGCTTCACCACAACGGACCAGTGCAGCATCAACATCACTGGTGATGCCAGATCAATCTATCCGCTCTACTTTACCCTGCACACATGAGGAAGACCCCAAAATACTCCTCCTTTTGTGGCAGCAACTCATGAGACTCATCTGTCTCATGTTTGATAAATGGGAGGCCAATAGCTGTTACACAATGGAATAAAAACGGCATTCAGACTTTTCAAGCTATTATATTGTAACAAGGCCTCAACAATCTCCAAGAC
This sequence comes from Bujurquina vittata, assembly GCA_015106715.1. NCBI lineage: Eukaryota > Metazoa > Chordata > Actinopteri > Cichliformes > Cichlidae > Bujurquina > Bujurquina vittata. The sequence continues at coordinate 22,142 of VUQK01018178.1, read as the reverse complement.
TTAGAGTGATAAATGAACTTTACAGACAATCTTTTCGTACATTTGGTTGCACTCTGCAATTTGTCATCAGGGTAACTTAAGGGCTACAGTTTAGGAAGATTGTCCTCTTCGCATAAAAGTAAAAATTAATTTTATATTTGACTATACAAACCTCTGCTCTTTTCATTCTCTCTAACAGAGAGAATACATAATACTTTCTCCAACTTATTTGGCATAGCTGTCATCCAGAAATCTAACCAATCAGATTATACAGGCCATATCTTACGTCTCAAAGCATACAACTAATGAAACCAAGAGTTAATCATATCGTGATATTGGTCCACACAATACTGGTTGCTGCAGGTGGACAGATTATAGAAAAAATTTTCCAGTATTTTATAAAATAATATCATAAAAATGGATTTGCTTTTGTGCAGCAGCTTGTCCTGTCTGTATCTTGTCTGCCACTTGATGGGGACCTTGTTAATCTAGACAAGTGGTTCCCAAAGTGTGGTCTGTGGCTTTTAAGTGGGCCACAGCACTCTTGACTTTGGGAACCACTGAACTAGACCATGTCTAAGTGGCTATGAGGCAGCCTAGCAAAACTAGGTTCCATTTAAAGATGACCTTTGCTATCCCTGCACTTTTAGTTGTCACATGAACAGTGTTCTGTAATGCCAGCTGGGCAGCAGAAAGTGATTATGTTATTATGAATATTTGTTTGTTTGTTTTTGTTCAATTTTTCCCCCAACACTGCCTTGACTTTTATTGATAGGAGGCTGGGGTTGGGGTTGGGGTGGGGCTGTCGCAGGTGTTAATAAATCAACAAAAAAAATTAACAATTAAAACATTTTCTCTGAGCAGAAGCCCAATTCAAGGTGTTGTGCATGTGTCATTTTACACAATAGTTCTGTCAAAGCAGCTTTGCTGACTCATTACATCAGCGCTGTGTTGTCATTATGTGTCACTCTCCATGACAGCATGTTTTGACTGAGCCAATTCATCACCTGAGACTTAAAGCACTGTGCCTCTCTCTCTGTATGTTACAGCACTTGCACAGTTATGTTATGCATATACTTTTAGGAAGAATAATAAAATGCCACCATACATGTAATATCAGCACACCGGTAACAGACATAGGATATCCTGTCAATAACACGCAAATGGTGTCTCTCGTGAAGGAGATGGATGATGGGGAAAAAACAGAAGTGGGGCGATGCAAACAACAAGGCCTGATTTACAGGTGTTCTGCGAGTGATGGAGAAAATCCAATGTTACGGATGCGTCTACCTTAAATTCCCCCAGCAGTTTATTCCCATATAACAAGCAAAAAGATGCGAGTTGAATGCTGTGATCTAGCTTTCTTTAATAGTTATCTCAGCCCTCAGGTGAGTCATGGTCACTACAGTGCATTAAGCAGGCTGCTGAGAGCAGCATAAATTCAAATACTCAACACTCTATGTGGCCGGCAGCGTAAACCCTCATAAATCCTTTTTGGCCATTAAGTTATTCCTTGGAGTAAACGGGCTAAGGCAGCACAGCTCCTTAGTTGTTCCTGTGTGGAGCTCGGGTGTGTTGATTAACGTGCAGCAGTTTCCATTCTGCTGACTCCTTTAGGGACCAGATACTCTCCTCACCTCGTTTAAATAGGAGGACAGCAGATAAAGGGCTTCACTTGGTCAAACGGTGCCAAAGAGCGTGAGATGGGCTAATGAGAGCGGCACGGCCCAGGCCTCCAGAGTGGACGTGTGTGCAAAAGGAGGAAAGTCTCTATATTTTGGTAAGATTAAAGCTGAAAATGTAAAATTAATAAGGAAAGCAGCACTAAGGAACAGTCAGTTTCAAAACAAATAACACTCATGTCATGGTAAAAAAAACACACACACACACACAACGATAGCAACAACAAAGCAACAAAGCCACACTGCATGCTAGCAGAACATGGAGCTAAACAAGTTACAGGCGCACACCCACGCCTGGAACAAATTGGCATGATGTAATGCACAAAAGAAGAAGAAGAAGAAGAAGAAGAAAAAAAACACAAAACGGTTTACTTGCTAAAATCTAACATCATTTCAGCCTCCCCTGCCTCCCGCTCCTGTCTCCACTCAGCTGCAGTAAGTAGGGCACATCAATTTTTCACACTGCCTGTTTCTCTCACTCAGGATACGGCTGTGACCACAGCACCTGCCTGGGCCACATGTGTGTGTTTAGCCTTTGCTATATGTTCTGTCAAACAGTATCCCACCCATCGCTTCAAAAGCATCCTAACATCTTTATTCCCCTCCGTTTCACCGTGGTCCCATCAGTACACTTCCCCATCCATCTCCCTCACATTTCCTGCAGTTTCTGCTTCCTCAGCTGTAAATCTTTGGCATGACAACCACCCTCTGATGTATGCAATATATAATAATCAGAAGCCATGCAGGTGTTGTTTAATAATAATATGGAGATTGCTTGGTGTTACAGAATTCATCCCTCCATGATTTGTAGACATTGCACTTTCTCAGATACTGTACACTCCGAATGTATAACACAACCCCAGTATCCAAATCCATGGTGCAAGTTTATGGCCCCAGGTCTCAGAGCTTTGAAAATATTCCTTTTGAATTATGCATTTGGTTTTCTGTATTAATATGCGTTGTGCTTCGCATATACTACACGTGGAGCAACAATCAAATATATCAAGTGGAAAACAAACTCATGCATTTTGGAAGAAATGTCAGGGCATTGGCTTGTTGGAAAAAAAATCGTTTAAATAGAATGTTTCTTTATCAGTGAAGCTCATTAGATCACCGTCATGCAAAATGTAGAGGTGAGAAAGGGTGTGATTATTGGAGTTGTTAATCTTGAGAGAAGCCTGACTGAAGTGCAGAAGCACACAAAAACACACATTAACACAGAATCATGGCTTCATCACTCCAGGGTACTTTGCATTTGTTTCCTGCATTTCTCATTATCAGAACCCTTCGACTTGTCTAACATTTCAAGGTCAGCAGGACTGAAACTTTATGATTTAATAAATGTATCAGCAGTAAAAGAGACACTGTGCAAAAGTCTTGAGCTACCCCTCATCCTTTTATGTTTTGCTTCCAAGAAGCCAGACCTGTCATTTTTTAAAGCGGTCTTAAGCAAAAGTTCTCTAGCCTTTCTGAAGTTTGAAGTTTTTCTTGGCAGCTTTTTCACTCATTTTCAGTCCAGTCCTTGTTCGGAGCAATGTTTTGTTGTTGTTGTTGTTGTTGTTGTTAAGCTACTGATCTAGGAATCACTTAGGCATAAAAAGGCCCCTAACTTAAAGGATGAACACATATAATAACCCATTTCAAATTATATCTTTAGGCACTTTGTAACTAGCAGCCTGTCACAAAAAACACATCATTTTTTCCCATTTCTCCAGTTGAATTTGAAAAATGCCAACGATAACACAGTTTGACAGCCATAAAATAGTATTTTTGCACCAACAAATTGAATCCCAAGGAGCTATTTGCCAAAAAAGTTGGTATATCTCAGTGTGTGTCATTAAATAATTGAGGAAACTGGAAAAATGAAGGATAAAGTGGCAAGTCTAAAAAACTCAGCAAAGACCTAACACGGGACCTGAGAGATGCATCTGGCCCTTCAGTTCATAAAGCTTCTGTTCACTGAAGTCTCATCAGAAATGATCTCAGTGGAAGCGTAGTTGTCAAGAAGCCATTCTTAAGGAAAGGAATCAAGGAGAAAAGGCTGTGATATGCCAAATGACAGAAGACTGGGACTGAAAATCAGAAGTAACAGCACTTTTGGAGCAATGAATCCAAATTTGAAATTTTTGCTTCTAGTCATTTCAATATGTACAATACAACTGAGTCAGAGGAACATCAGTGAGTGTCTACAGCCATCTATAAAACACAATCATGGTTTGAGGCTCCATTTCAGTCAGGGCGTTTGGGAATCTTGTCAAAATTTAATTAATTAGAATTATGAACAGGGGTTCAAGCAGGATTTGGTAGGTGGGGTACTGTGAGAGAAGGAAGCCCAAAGAAAATAGTCATTTACCTTTAAAAGAAATTGCTTAACTTTCTCTCCTGTCCTCTTTTTCCTTTTTTTTTGTCTATCTCTGATGGTGCCACACATTACATTTAGCTACTAAGACACAATGTTTTACAAACTGCACAGAAAAAAAAGTTTATGCCTGCTATCTGTGAGCTGTTTGAGAAGCCGGATTTGAAATTACCTGCCACTTTAAAAGTGAATCAGTTTATGCTGGCTGCTCTTCTGTGGCACAAGGAAGATGTTGAAGTATGACATCTGCACCATGAACGCATCACAGGGACGAAAAGGAGAAAAGTGTTGAAGGTGTAAGCGGTGTCGCAGCAGGTCCATCCAGCTGGAAGCAATGCCAGGCTGCAGCAGATGAAAAATGAACTCTCTTTTTACAGTATTGCTTTATACAGTATTAACCTGCCTTTCAGATTAATTACTCATTTACTGAAGCAAAATCCTAAGGAATGAGGGGTGTCTCAAGACTTTTGCACAGTACTGTATGTTGAACCAGTTACTTCACTGTGTAAGTCATCACAGTGAGGAGAGCCCATGTAACTGTAAAAATCTGCTGAACACAAATGCTGTTAAAGCATGGCAAACTGATGAATTTGTCAGGTGCAACACGAGCTTTGCTAAGAGGGAAAGTTTCTTACATCTCAGATCAACAGCTGGCACTTGCTGTCCAGTAAACCTACAGATACGAGGCATGAGATTAGGTATTGGAAAACACTTTATCTGAGCAATCTCCTCCGTGTTCACAAATTATTGAAACTCTGTTGCAGTCAGGCTGTATGAACGTTTTACAAAGTGTCCATGGGAGGAGTAGTAAGGATGTGTGTGCAAAGTAGAACTAGGTGAAATGTACTGGCTATCTACGATTGTCAATCAGCAATTAAATTTGCAAATCTTTTTTCTTTTGGTTGTAATTTAGTGAGTTGCCTCCTTGAGAATCCTAATAGATAAATATTGACTTATAAAGCAACACAAGCCCGTGCCTTTTTCCTCTGTGTAGTCTTGACCTACAATGGAGGGCTGCATACAGAGACGCTGACAACGAGTCCTGTTATGTATGACTAGCAAATGCAGTGCCTTAAACAAATAAAGAAAACACCACTTTTCATTTATGTGTCTGACAAATCTCCAAGCTAATAAGCAATCCCCTACCCCATACTAGGTAAGCTAGCCACATGATGCTAGTTTTTCCACAACCGCAGTTTACAAGTTGTGCGCCCTGATTATTTATTAGCATGTGTTTGTCCCTTTAGAGGCTCCAAGGCAATCACAATCATATAATCACTGACCATATAATCAAACATGCCAGGTGCAGCCAAAGATAAGGCATTTCTGTATCATCAATCATCCACAAAGGTAAAACAGGAATGTAATTATTCAATTGCAACTTTTAATTGACTTTCAGCTGCAGTGCAGTGCAACAGATCTAATATACAGCATTTTTGTTTAGGAATTTGCAGCAATATAATGATGGTTGCAGAAGAGAATTCTTTAAGGACATCTGCAAAATGATCATTGGAAACAGTGCCATAAAACTGAAAGATTTTCACTGCAATTTTTGATACACTATATTGTCAAAAGTATTTGCTTGACTGCCTTCACAACCACATGAACTTGAGTGACATCCCATGATGTCACCCCACCCTTTGCAGCTATAATAGCTTCAACTCTTCTGGGAAGGCTTTCCACAAGCAGTGTTTAAGGGCATTTTTGATCGTTCTTCCAGAAGTGCATTCGTGAGGTCAGACACCGATGTTGGATGAGAAGGCCTGGCTCACAGTCTCTGCTCTAATTCATCCCAAAGGTGTTCTATCAGGTTGAGGTCAGGACTCTGCGCAGGCCAGTCCAGTTCTTCCACACCAAACTCACTCATCCATGTCTTTATGGACCTTGCTTTGTCCACTGGTGTGCAGTCATGTTGGAACAGGAAGGGGCCATCCCCAAACTGTTCCCACAAACTTGGGAGTATGAAATTGTCCAAAATGTCTCGGTATGCTGAAGCATTAAGAGCAGATTAAGGGGAAGAGCCCAACTCCTGAAGAACAGCCCTGCACCATAATCCTCCCTCCACCCAACTTTAAACTTGGCACAGTGCAGTCAGACAAGTACTGTTCTCCTGGCAACCACCAAACCCAGACTCATCCATCAGATTCCCAGATGGAGAAGTGTGATTCATAATTCCAAAGAACACATCTCCACTGCTCTTGAGTCCAGCAGTGGTGTGCTTTACACCACTGCAGCCGACGCTTTGCCTTGTGCTTGGTGATGTAAGGCTTGGATGCAGCTGCTCAGCCACTGAAACCTGAAGACCACATGAAGTTTGGAGGTTTTTAGCGACTGACTCTGCAGAGAATTGGTGTCCTCTGATGCAGAGTGTTGGAAGAGTTGCTGTTGTTCCCAATTACTTAAAATCCCACTCACAGTTGACTCTGGAATATTTGGTAGTGGGGACATTTCATGACTGGATTTGTTGCACACGTGACATCCTATCACGGTACCACACAGGAATTCACTGAGTTCCTGAAACAAATGTTTGTAGAAGCAGTCTGCATGCCTAGGGTCTTGGTTTTATACATCTGTATCCATGGAAGTGATTGGAATACCTGAATGTAGTCATTTGGATCTGTGAATGAATACTTTTGGCAATATAGTGTATCTGTGAGCCTGTCCTGGATAGAGTGCTTTAAAGCCATAAGGTGGCAATGAAGCAACCCAAAAGTACCTTTTGAAAGAAAATGCGACAAAGTGAAACAGCATCTGTATCAGTATGTGCAGGTAAAGTGTGTTGTGCTCCACTCACATTACCAAGTATTCTCTTTTCCTTTTATTATAGTCTATATATTTGCAGCCTGATGGCACTGCTAACCGAAACATTATATTGTATAGTTTATGAGCTTTTGCTGATGTTGCTGCTACAGATATTGTAAAGAATAATTGCAACAGTAGGGAACATAAAACCATCACACTTTAATATTTATATATGTCAAACTAAGACAAGTCACAAATCAAAGATCTGACAAAATATCCTGGGATAGCATGGTGGAAATATAAGAATGTGTTCAGAATGCCCATTTCTATCATTTGGCCATACAACCAACACCAGCTGCATCTCCTTGGACAACCTTTTCAAGAATATTATCCCTGAGACTGACACAGATTTGTTGAGAAATGTCTTGCCAGTTTTTCCATTGTCTGGGAAATGTCAGCTTCCACTATAGTATTGTCACCGCTAAATGGTTTGGAGCCACTCCAAGAATGTTGATGGAATTTCATTGACTGTACTCTTCATTCTCGAATCCTATTGAGAATCTGTTTGCTGTGTCGGGGTGAAACGTGTCACAAACCTCAAAACCTTTGTAGCCTGCAATGAATGTTGCTTCCGATGACACAGCAGCAGAAGAATGCAGAGCACAGTCGTGGCCTACAGGAGGCTTCTTCTCATAGTGTGCCAGAGATGTAGACATATTCACTCACCAGCCACTACATTAGGTACAACAAGTTCAAATACTCATCAGCAAATTGCATGGCAGCAACTCAGTTTGTTTAGGTGTGCAGACATCATCATGATGAATTGCTTATTTTCAAATTGAGCATCAGAATAAGTAAGAAAGGTGATTTAAGTGACATGTCATAGATGTTAGTGCCAGCAGGGCTGGTCTGAGGATTTGAGAAGCTCCTGATCTTCTGGGATTTTCCACACACAACCATAGAGAATGAAAATGAGAAAAATATCCAGTGAGCAGCAGTTCTCTGGGTGAAATGTCTTGTTGATGCCAGAGGTCAGAGGAAAATGGCCAGATTGCTTTGAGCTGACCGGAAGGCAACAGTAACTTGATTAACCACTCGCTGCAACCAAGGTATGCAGAATAGACCAGGTGCCACTCCTCTCAGCTAAGAACAGGAAACTGAGGCTACAATTCCCACAGGCTCACCAAAACTGGACAATAGGAGATTGAAAAACCGTTGTCTGGTCTGACAAGTCTCAATTTGTTTGTGTAGCTGTGAGGTGCTTGTTTTGAATTTTTTTCAGATTTAGCCAGTACCATTTGATTGCCAAGAGGTTGTGTGTGTGTAACATCCTCTGGCCAAACACTTACAAACTCGTCTCCAATCAATTACGGTCCGACTTGGGGTAACTGCAGTCACTCTCAGACAGACTGTCAAAGTTTTGCAAATATTTGTCATCCAATTTATAAATGCAGACAGATAAACCAACAAGCTGCAATCAGTTGCGCCAGTTAGCACAACGCATCTCTTTGGAATAAAGGACTCGACTTAACTGAGTGAAATCAATAAATTAACCCTGTCATTAAAAAGACAAGGGTCAATTTCATTACACTGAAAATAGCTTTCAATGTAACTCCCAGTGCTGTTCATGTGCAAAAATCAGGCCAAACTGTGTTGTGATTAAAGTTCAGGGCAGTGTGGTTGATACACCATTTTTCTGACAGAAATATGGGTCCAGGTGTGACAGGCCTCAACCTTTACTGAAGTCTCCCGCTGTGAAAATGCTAAATAATTCATCACAAAAGGGCAGTTTTGAAAAGTGTTAACCACTTGAGCTAACCTATCCAATATTGCATGGGGGAGGGGTGTTGGGGCAAGCCCACGCTGAATACTAAACTTTCATTTTATGCTACATTAAAGTTGATATATAATTAATAACAAAGACGGTCACTCGGATGCTCTTTCAGATGAATATACCAGCCTGGGCACAAAAATTTGAGAAATATTAAGAGAGAGCTCACTGCAGGTAATGATGCTTATGTGTAAAAAACAAAACAAAACATGGATCAAATGATCTGTCCTCAAACCATATAGATAACCTAGGATATAGATGAGTGAAGAGAAACATGGTAAGGCAACAAATTGCAGTAAAACATGCGCATATACTGCATGTTTGCAATGAGGTGTCACCTCGCCAGTAACAATTTGCAAAAAATGAGAGCATTAAATTAGCTGTAGCTGGTTAAATAAAGACGTCTGGAGATGGTTATGTGTTTCTTTGGAGAGATGATCCATTTGTAAACCAAGCTGTGGACTGAGGACAGGACCCAGTACACAGAGACAGACGGCGAAGAGGAGGAAGGCATAACACTTGGCAGTGGAGGCGCAAACAGAGAGGAGGGGGAAGTAAGAAATTTAAAAAAAAAGAGCAGGGAAAGACAAACACAAAAACTGAAAGGAGACGATCAAGTGATCAGGCAGATGGAGGATGTAAACATATGAGACGGTGAAAGAGGAAAGAGAAAAAAGGTGGCCAAAGAGGAAACTGGGACCAAATTTTGCAAGAAGGAACCAAGAAGCAAAGCCTTGGGCTTGGAGATATTGTGTGAAGCAATAAAACAAGCAGGCATGACAAAAAAAAAGATATGGAGCAGGCAGAATGATAAAGGTCCTGGCTTAAGAAAGTACAAAGAGAAGAAAGAGCACAAGATGGGAGAAATGAGGAAAAATAAGTATGGAATAGGAGAGGATGTGAAAATGAGAGACGTGAAAGGGCAGCAAGCGCAAGAAATCGATTCCCTTTGGGGGTGGAAGGAATGGGCCAGTGAAATGCAAATGCTACTTTATAAACACTCAGTAGGATATGCCCACAACACAAGCTACCAATTGGTCCTGGATGGGCAATGAAAAATATTTTCACTGCTTCTCTTTCAAGTGTTTCCCTTATCAATGGAGTTGCTGTTGACTCACCACATGTACAGGCAGCACAGTCTGCTTCTCATCCAGAATATTTTCAGTGCCTTTTATATTGAGACATTAAGTATTCACTAGGTGGCTGTTACCTGGGCCACCTGCTGTTGTGATAGGGCACAGATGAGGGCAAGGGTATCAACAATTTCCAAGAGTGCAGTGGCTTCAATGCTAAATATGAAATGTAAACAGTTCAAAACCCCAATAAAGTTGTCTGACTGGCTAAAATGGGCAACTAAGCAGTATGGAGAAAAAAAGCCTTGGACATGGAGGTGACCAAGAACCAGACAGCCATTCCAACAGAGCTTCAGGTTCTGTGGAGTTCAAGAAAGGTTGACCATCTTTGCAGCATTTCCTTATTCTGGCCTGTGTTGTAAAGTACGGAAAACACTCTATTAAAAAAGTAGAGCATGCATAGACTTTGCCTGATGGAATTGAAAAGGAGTCAGCAGAAAGAAACAGATGCTCTTGCGATGCTCTTGTGAATACGTCTTTGGGAAGAACTACAAGCACTATATATAGGGAACACCAAGAACTGCTCATCACCTGCCTGATACTATGTGGTGAAGCTTGGTGGTTGCAGCATCATGTTACGGGCATACATCTTAGCACCAGAGACAGAGAAAGTGGTCAAAGTTGTAGCCAAAGACCAAGATGTTCTTAAAGAAATCCTCCTCTGCTTTGATTAGGCTGAGTTTTCACCTATTAAGCACGACAACGCCCTAATGCATACCACCTATACAATGCAGGAGGTGAGTCCTTGAGTGATTCAGCCAAAGGTTGCACTTAATCCTCTCAGATCATCTGTGGAGAGACCTGAAGTTGGCAGTTTCCATCCAATAGAGCTTAAGAGGATGTGCCAGAAAGAATGGGATAAACTGCCCTAGTCTAGGTTTACAAAACCTTTAGAGACTTACCCAAAGAAAACTCAGTAGCTGTAATATCTGCAAAAGTACTGAAATAAGCAATAAGCGCCACACTGTTGAAGTGACAACATTCTGTCATTCAGACTGCTTTTGCATTACTGTTTGCGTACGTACCTTAAATTATTTAACAAAACTGTTTAATTTTAATCAAGATGTATTACAGTGTCACTGACTGATATCCAGATTTTATGGCACATCAGCCAAGAGGTACTGGACTGGAGAACCGAGGCAAAATAAAAAGCACCCCTTCAGTTAACAGAACTGTACTGACTGCAGAGTTAGGGGATTTGTAGACACAGCTTGTCTCTGTGTAAACCTATTTACATCTGGTCAGGAGCTGCGCACCCATTTTCAAAAACAAATCTGAGTTGATAAATAGGACTTTATGTATAGAAAAGCGCACATGCACGGTTTATGAACAAGGCTGCTCGTATGCAAGGATGATAAATGATCTTGTGTTCACAAAAGAAAAAGATACTCATTGTACGCAGACATGTTGTGCTCTTTTGTGCTTAATGGGCTTTGACAGGACTAGAGAGGATTTCCAGCAATAATACTTCCAAGTACTGAAGATTTAATTTCATTGATAATATCACCTTGGTGGCCTGAGCCTGAGCCTCCATCCCTTGGTGCTGCTGTGAATTAAACCTCAGTCTCCCAAGTCTCCCTCTTTCTCCTGTCTTGTCTTGTTGAAGTGTTGTTCGCATGTGTACTGTAAGTTTACTTTTGCCGTTGGAATCTGTGGCTTGGTGTATTGAAAAAAACAGCCTGTGGCGATGCTTTTTTCTTTTCTTTCTCTCAATCAAAGGTGCCTGCAAACTCACACATAAACCCATGCACATGCCTCGCCATTGGCATCCTCATTATTAAATTCCCACAACTAGTGTAGAAGAATGAACGCCTCCCCACAATTACCCCGTGCAATCACTGACGCACTTGGTCACATAATAGCTGGTTTTCATTCATGCAGCTGGGTTGTTTTCCTTAAATCTGCCTGTTCTTTCTTGCCATTATTTTTCATACTCTCTGCCCTCAGTCTGGCTGCCTCAAAGCCCCTCTAATTGCATTGGGGATCGGCCTTTAAAGGGTTGCTATGGTGACCAGTAGAGCCCTCACTGCCACTGGCCTCGCTCGCTTTCCTGACTTTAGCTAAAGCTCGATCGTTCACAATCTCCTCACTCTTTTCCTGTTTTATGTGCCACTGTACTTCCTACCTCATCTATACTTTTCCACTTCACAATGTTCACCCCTTAATTATCTCCCACTTTTCCATGTGGCTTGATGAAAGCAGGGGAGGCCTCCCAGAGGACGAGTGATCTGCAGATGTGGGAGGAGAACGCCTTGCCAATAAACACTTTACATGTATCAATGCATGCGCATGCATACACACACCTGCATATAAAGCCCTAATCCAAACTCCCAAACACACACACACACACACACACACACACACACACACTGCTTTGAAAGTAATTCTGCTGTGTTGGCCAGTGGTGCCACAGCAGGGACTGAAAGGCAGCCCAGGCAGTGTGTGTGTGTGTGTGTGTGTGTGTGTGTGTGTGTGTGCATCATCGCAGCTGGCGGGCAATAAATGCATGCCGCTGACAGCCTTCACAATGAGAGGGCAACGTTGTCAGTCATAGAGAAATTACCTGCCAGAAAACTTCCCCACACTTCCACTTTAATCAGGAAGGTGAGGGTGATTACAGTGTACTCAGGAACTGAGCAGTAAATAATAGCCAGATAATCAAGTACCCCCTTCTAGTGACATTTCCAACAATGCAGTTTCTCTGTGATTTTTTTAAATTTTATTTTGCTGTTCTTGAAGAGTAGCAGTTGTTGCTGTGATGTTTTGGTACTAAATAGTGGCATTGGTACTGTCACGTCTTTGTTGTCCAGCGGCAACCCACGGAACGCAGAGTTGTCAAACTTGCTGTTCCTCAAATGGCCACTTGAGGTTAGCTCCAAAAAGGGGAGTCAGTCCCCATAGAGTCCCAAACCATGCTAACTTACCTGTTTAGCCAACTGTAGCTACTTAAACTGACACAGGGACTCATGCACATCGTTTTGAAGCTGATTGTTGTTGGCTTGCTGACATTCCATGCTCCTGTTCCCCAGGTAACCCTCTAATGTGTTTACTATCCTGTCATATGTCTGCTTTTATTATTATTATCAAAATTCACAACAGTAATTGAAATAATAAAATTGTAACGCAGTTCTTAAAATACGTGTAAAGTTTCTCGAAAGCCATTTAATTTTACCTGTTAATGAACCCATGCTGAAATAATCATGTGGAACTCATTTTTAAAAATGCCTGGAGTTTAATCCATATCAGGCACAAACCAGATGCTCTTTCGTCACAGAGTATAGTTACTACACTTGCATCTGTGCAGACTTTGAAACCGCACTTAATGTAGCTTAAGCCTTTCATGCAAAGGATGTCGAGGTCGGTTGGAATTGGGTCATCCTTTTGTGTGGCCTCAAAAGAAAGACACTTAATTTCACATCTTCAAACAAATTTTGATAATAGACAAACATAACACGAGTAAATACCAAATGTTTAAAAGATCATTTTATTTATTTAGGGAAAGAAAGCTATCCAAACCCACCTGGCCTGGTGAAAAATGTATAGTTTTGGGTTTTTTTCCACTAGCAGAACCGAGGTCACCCATAAGTCTGATCTCTCTGACAAAGTGAAGCAGGCTAACAGCCCATCATGCCATGAACTAAAGAAATTAGCTGAGAAACAAAGACATTGACATCTATCAGTCTGGAAAGCATTACAAAACCATTCCTAAGGCTTTGGACTGCAGTGAACCATGGTGAGAGCCATTATCCACAAATGGAGAAAACTTGGAAGAGTGGTAAACCTTCCCAGGAGTGTCCGGTCTACAAACATTACTGCAGGAGTGCATCAATGACTCATCCAGGAGATCACAAAAGAACACAGAACATTTAGAGAACTGCAGGCCTCACTTGTTTCAGTTAAGGTCAGAGTTCATGATTCAACAATAAGAAAGAGACTGGGCAAAAACAGCATCCATGGGAGAGTTCCAAGGAGAAAACCACTGCTGACCAAAAAGAAAACAAAGGCCCCTCTCACATTTGCCCCAAACCATCTTAATCACATCTGGCATGAAACTAACAGCATTTCATAAAAAGAACATCATCCCAAGAGTCACATCGAGAGTGGTAGTGTGATGGTTTGGGCCCGGTTTGCTGCGTCAGGACCTGGAGGACTTGCTGTAATTGAACCAGGAATTCTGCTCTCTTCCAGAAAATCTGGAAGGAGAATGTCCGGCCATCAGTTAAACATCACAACCCGAAGCTTAAAAGCACTCGGGTTAAGCAGCAGGACAATGATCCAAAACACATCAGTAAGTCCACCTCTGACCTCTGCCTCAAAAAAACAAAAAGAAATGAAGGTTCTGGAGTGACTTAGAAATAATTCTGACTTAAATCAGATTGAGATGCTTTGGCATGACCTTAAACAGACCATTCATGCTCAAAACCCCTCCAATTAAAACATTTCTGGAAAGAAAATTGGGCCACAATTTCTCTACAACGATGTGAAAAACTCACTGGCACTTATCACAAACACTTTGTTACTGTTCCTGCTGCCAAGGATGGCACGACTAGTTATTGGGGGCAATTTCTTTTTCACATCAGGCCAGGTAGGTTTGAATAGCTTCTTTTGCTTAAAAAATGAAATCATCATTTAAAATCTGCATTTTGCATATTTAAGAAATCAGATAGATAGATAGATAGATAGATAGATAGATAGATAGATAGATAGATAGATAGATAGATAGATAGATAGATAGAGAATCACATTAATGTGTCCAAATGGTTGCAGATTAAGTAGCTGTTATCTGTGCCACCTGCTGTTAAAACCGTAAACAAGTCCAAGTGTGTATGTGTGTATGCAAGTGTGTGTGTACTGTAGACAACATTGATCCACAGCCATGTTCAGCTGGGTGCTACAAAGCCAGCACCAAGGGAAGTCAGAGCCCCACTAGATTTGCCAATTTAGGCACACAAGCACTACAAGCATTCCCTCTACTCACATAGAGTACGCATACACGTATTCCAAAGTTTGCACACAGAAACACTGACGTGAGCAACAAAGCGTAAAAAGCCCAACAGCCTCTGCAGCTCTATTGAGCAATGTAACTTGAGCATGAAGAGGTCATTAGTGCACAGTGTCTGTTTTTCTTTTCCTTCATCTCCTTCAGTACCGTAGGGTATGTGCTCCCATGTAGTACGTGTGTGGCACGCATATTTCCGCAACTAGTTAAACTAGGTAAAAGCCCCTGCTGATCTAGCCATTTCCTCTTTGCATCAGCAGACAAACAAGCCACAGGGAAAACTACACATTCTACTTACCTCCACCACTCTTCCTGCTCTGTCTCTTCTCTGCCTCTTTTGGCATCTCCACACTGTCATGATTTTCTTTGTTCTATCTGCTCCTTCCCAATCAGTCTTCATGCATTCTTCCTTCTACCTCTCACTCTATCTCTATTTCTACTCATCCACTTTGTGTTTCATTCCTTCACGCACAAGTTCCCTGTTCACTCTCCATCTTCATCTTAGTTCTTCTGCCTTCAATTATTCAAGCAGCCCTTCTCTTGGTGTACAGTGTATGAAGCAGAAGTCCCTGCAGAGCCCCAGACAGCAAGCTTTGGAGCCCTGCTGATGGAAGTGTGTGCTTGTGCCTTTTTATTTTAGAGTGTTTAAAGATAGAGAAATGGAATGCATGTTGTATGCATGGATTTGTGTGTGTGCGATCATTGTGAATAATTTAATCTACTTCAATTTTGAACATAAGTGGATAGGTCAACTAAACCTCTTACTTTTTTTTTTTTAATAAAACTTCCTTGTAGTTGTTGTAACTCTAAGAAAAAAATGGCTTAAGGTAAAAGGGGTAATAATTTGCACTCAGTAACCTTCATGTCCTGTATAGGACATTGTAAGTTTGTTTGGCTAACGTTATCTCAGGATGGTGGTGCATGAGATTAGCCTTCTCGTTCACGGTATTCCCAGAGTATTTTAAATTATTTAATAAAACATTGATATTTAGTGTCCCTATATCAATACAATATTACCATGAAAAATATTACGATTCTAAGATGTATCAATTTGTCCCCCCATGGCGATCACATACCAGGCCATAGATCACTGATTTATCAAAGAAAACTAGATACTGAATTCAAATAAGCATCCATTTATGTGACTGTAAATTGTTTACAAATAAGCCTGAAAGGTTTTCTCGATTTTAGCTTTGCATTGGTGTTGCGCTTGTGTTCACTGACTCTACATTGGGATGACAAGACAAATAAAAGGTTAAACTTTATTACAAATATGTTTGAGGTGTCCTCAAAATCATTTTACAAACATCTCTTTCACAGTGATTTTTTATGGGGAGAATACTTTTATAGCATAGTATAGATTTTACTGCATCAGTCACTTAAAAAAATGGCAGCAGGAAAATATTCCGTTCTAATACATTTGTGGTGTAAATACTTTGTTTGTACAACCAGCTCAACTTTTTAAGTGGCTCAGTACTACCTAAACGACTGGATGGACAGATGAAGATAGATTGGAAAAATGAAAACAAATAGCATCAGTTATCCGATGTGTGTGAATAAAGTGCACACTCGATATATCTTCCTCTGTATTGAGGGTCCTTAAGAAAGTGAGAGAAAAAAAAAGCAGTGGAAGTTCATGACGCAAAGAGATGAAGCAATAAGACAAGACAGGCTATCAAGTACTTTTTTCCCATGCAGCCAAAGGGAATTTTGGGTCACATAGCTATTGAGTGCATTTGCAGCCTCTGGAGAATTTCAAATGGGAAACCATTTGACTTGACAAGTACATTAAAATCCAATATATTCACTTTATGAGGCATGTGTGTTGCCTAAGTTATTCTGGATAGCTCCTCCCCTTACAACACACACACACGCACACACACACACACACACACACACACACACACACACACACACACACACACACACACACACACACACGCACACACACACAGTCTTTGTAAAGGCAGCTCTTCTGGCTAATCAGCAGTATTATTCAGAATTTGTCACTTTGGGCACTTGACTGTGATCCCAGTGACAGTGTAAGTGTACTGTAATCACTCTTCATGACTGCTTGGCACATGTCGATGTCCATAAATGCAGACTGATTTGAAAGCTGGAGATGTGGCAACAAGCATAAACGTGCATAGGTATTCCTGAACAAACATTGGTCTATCTGCGAGGCACACAGATGTTACACAGAGATGTACAATGCTTGCTAAAGCACACAGAAAATCATTAGCACGAAGTGGTCAATGATCATTGTTTACCAATGGTTTAGGTAGCATCCATATGCCTCTAATGAATAGCATTAGGGTGCAGGTCGGAGTCTGCACACTAATAGGAAGGTTAGTCTGACATTTCAGCAGTCTCAGTATTACTCCTACAATTACCTCTTGACATTTCTGCATTAGGCTCATATTGAGGCCTTTTTCCCTGGTCTCGCTGAGTGTGTGTGTGTGCCTATGTCTGTGTGTTGAAAGTGGCTGATTAATCCTATTATTTACCATCGCAGCAAACATTTACAGCTGTAATTTCCACCCTTGTCTTTGATAGTGAGTGGGCTTTGGGGCTGCCGGTGAATCTACATGGACTGAGGCTCCAAATCCCCACAACAGCCACTGTCAGGACTTAATGAGTTTACTTCTTTATCACCTTGCTTTCATTTAAATAATGGATGGGATTCAATAACATAGGGTGTGTTTGGGTTTTTTTTGGGGGGGGGGGGTGGGGGGCTTGTTGTTGGTGTTAAGTCGAGAGAATGTTAAACCGG
>VUQK01018173.1:23176-33980 GCA_015106715.1 Bujurquina vittata | reverse complement strand
AAACAATTATTCATCATGCAGCAAAGGCAAGATTTCTGAACGAATAACCTAAAATCTCAGTTGCTGTTTACTGCAGCTGAGTATTTCCTAATTTTTGCATTCATTCCTACCCCTCTGTAAATGGAGCTAAGCTTCAGTTGTGAGACGTAACTCCCTCCAGGATTATTTGCATTCGAGTAACTGAGTATGGCTCCAAATCTGGGCCTGCTGAATCAATAGGTCTCATCCTGTGATCCACAGTAACAGAAGAATCCTCAATAGCTGATCTTCAGTGTTCAGAGAGCAGCTGACAGCAGAGGTAGCTGTGTTTAGGTGCATTCATGAGAAGTCAGTAGTCTGTATGTGGGAAAGGATAGTTAAACTCTACAGGAAAAATCAAAGTCTGACTATTATTTGTAGTTTGGAGTGGATATATGGATGAGGGAGTAGCTGTAAAGACTGAATATACATCCCGTACATTTATTGTCAGTGACAGCATAAAAGTTTTTCTCTAAGAACATTTTTCACCATTCAGAACCATTCACAGTGCGAATGCACCATAATAGATCAAATATACAAAGTACAGAGTCATTACTGGAATAGATATCAAATAATGAACAGCCAAACAGTATTAGAGTATAATTTGCACAGCAAAGCTTGACAATTGAGGAGCATTCGTGTTATTTATTTTTAGTGAAACTCACTACTCATCAACAATTTTAAAGCAATGTTCTTCAGGTGTTTAGAGAATGTAACGCTTTCTTTGGAACTGAAAACTGTGATCTTTAACACTGTATCAGTGAAGCAAACTTTGCATGTGCAATTTCAAACAAAGGGGAAACAGGAAATTTAAGCAAAATATTGGATTGCTTTAGCTCAGGGAGAGATTTTTTTATATTTAATTCAAACCTCAAAAAACTTTGGAATTACTGTTTATTAATAAACAGTATATGGAAATATTTACTTGATTAGGCAAAATAACGATGAATGAATGATGAATATTAATTCAATGCCAAGAGGAGGCCTTTTGCAGGCAAAAAATCGCTTCCTTTTTGGTGCTGTTGACATTTTGTGCACTCATTGAAAAAGTAATTGCCCGTAGCTTAAACACACAGTGTCTCTCTTCTTTTTTAGACTGCAGTTTTCACACAGATATTTACAATAAT
The DNA here is from genome assembly GCA_015106715.1 of Bujurquina vittata. NCBI lineage: Eukaryota > Metazoa > Chordata > Actinopteri > Cichliformes > Cichlidae > Bujurquina > Bujurquina vittata. The sequence continues at coordinate 32,835 of VUQK01018173.1, read as the reverse complement.
AATAATTAGAAAAACAGCAACTTATTTTACAGCTGCAAAGAGTTTCAGTGGGAGATTGTGCTTTAAGCCATGTAGCATTAGTAATAAGGGCAAAACATGACTGATTTTTCTGACTTACTTAGGTTACAGGCTACACTCTGAAGACAATCTGACAATGCCCAGGCAGGATAAATAAAACTGAAGGTTACATCTTTTATACACTGAAAGTTGTAAAGCTCAATAGAACAGCAAAATGAAAGGTCTCCATCTAGTAAATAGGGATCCTTCAGGCAAGAGTTAGTTGGAAGTCAAATAAATAGACGTACACTTTCCACTCTATTTTCACTCTGGAACAGTTTGTCATGGAGAAACCTTTAATACATTTTTCATTTTTGTTATGAAATACTGAAGAAAGCTGAAATTTGGCGCCTTGTGTTTTGAATTTATCAATCTGATGTAAATGTGATGGATATTACTTTGTGCATCGCAGCACTAATGGTTTCCTTTGTGCTTTCATTTTTTTTCCTTCTCACCCGTTAAATTTATCAGGAAACATCAAGTAGAATTCTATTTTATGTAAAAGGTAGCAAAAAAGGAGCGGGAATATATCTATAAAATGAAGTCATTGCAGAAAGTACAACTGCGTAGCTTAGGGATGACAACAAAGATGGACAATTCAGAGAGAAAGGATTCACCTGACAAATAGCATGACTTTCACAGCTTACACTGTAGCCACTAGACAAAAGACCAAAAATAGGGTGCAATCATTGATTAGCTCTTTTAGAAGCATGTTACTCGAGCTTTGTTCATAGATACCCTCAGAAAAGGCAGCACTTTACAACCTTTAGCTACTACACAAACACATCTCCCGGTTCTGTCTTGCTGTATCTTTTCGGCTCCCTGCTACAAATGAAAAAGCATACCAAGAGCTGAAGCTGTACCAAATATTGCAGATTGCTGAAGTCATTATGTTGCTCGCAGTTTCACAGATGTTCAAGATGAACGAGTCTGACATGAGAGAGCTCAACAAAGATATTTCCGGTGCTGCTGTTTTCTCATCAGGTTTTCTTGGAAATTGTTTCAGAACTGTTATTTAGACGCTTATTCTACATAGGATACATACATTTGGCAACCTGTACAGTCCAACTGTCAATCACACATGGCACTGTTGTTTTTGTTTGCCAGGGAGAAGTGGTGCCAGTTGCATTTGCAATCAGGGCAGCTCTTGATTTGATTATGGCTGCTGTGCTTAGGAAAAAAAAGAATTTAGATCTAGTCAAGTATGTAGACTAACTACCGTTCCAATGTCAGCTCATGGGTTGTTGGCCAATTCTGCAGGCAGATTTTTATATGCAGGGGAAATTTCTTGTTTAATGTTAAATATTATTTTCAATGCATCCATCCATACATCCATGCTTAAGTTAAAACAATCAAATTGTGATTTAATCATCCTGTATAGTAACTCTTCAAAATGTCTGAACACACTGTACTGTATATATCAAGGAACTTCATGGGCCATAAAGAATATTAAGCCTGCATCCGATCAGTAGATCGTCATTAAGGGATTGGTCTGCATGCATAAAAATCATGAGGGGGAAAAAATCCTCCAGGACTCCTGATGCTGAAACAGCTGGATGGTTGATTTGCACAGCCAGGGAGGAGTGCTCAATCCACACCGAGCACGGAAATAAAACCCCCAATCTTTGTAGTACCATCCTTGTGTAAACACTTTGCTTGTTGTGAACAATGAAATACATGAGTGACAACACATTTAGAAGGTTTTGTTCTTCAGTTTTTGTCCAAAGTGAGACAGGCATCCTCTTTCCTTCTCAGTTTGCCAGACTGATGCTGTGGTCAAAGCTTGGTCATGGGAACAGGGTGTGCAGTTATTCTGTTGGAGTAGTGGCAACTGGGCTGAGGATGGGGGTCGGTAAATCCCTCATAGGACACATAGGAGAGATGGCCTTATGGCTGAAGTACTCTACTACTTGGCTGGGCACTTCTGCCAGAACACATTTGGCCAAGGCGGCAGGTGAGGCCTGCAAGAGAGACAGAGAATAGCTGGAGTTGTCAACACAATTGTTAAATATAGTTTTAATCTGAGAGAAGGAAAATTTTCCCATAAAAGTTATGAGGTTTCTCATCATCTACAGACTCTGGTCGCTAGATCTACTTTCTTGCTTTCAGAGAAATTAAAAGAGGTATGTCAGCGTAACAGACTTTATTAGATATTACCTGTTATGTGCAATCCTCTGGAAAAAAGTCTATTCTGCCTCGATCCCAAGAGTTACATAAAACTTAATATGTCTTGCAGCGTTTGCATTTTAGTGTATTGTCATTGATTTTTTTTCTTACCATCAGGGCCAATCTGCTGTTGTACAGCTTGAAAATCATTTTCAGTAGCATAAAATGAATAATGGTAACATTTAATACAGGCCTGTGAAATAAATGTGGCTACATATCTTACGATTTCTGTGCAGTTTATGTGTATCTGAACACATCATGTATTTAAATTCTACACCTTAAAACTTTGTGTAACTTACATAAATTGATAATTAGGTAAGGACATACAGACTGGAAAAACAATCACAGTACACAGTAAGTAAAATGATTCTGATCCAAGTGCTCAGAACAGCTTCAGTCCTGCTCTCTGAGTTGCTGTAATTCCAGTAAAGGGATGAACACCATTATTTTTAAAATGTATTCACTGACACCTCTGAATACGCCTGACATGATTTTATTTCATTTATGCAGTAACTCTTTGTTCTGTGTATTTTGTGCGTATTTTCAGAAAATAGGGAGAATGACTGGTACATGAGACATGTAATCTATAACAGACAGTATAATTATACATTTGAAATGTTACTAATTGGATGTAACAACATTAAGAAACCATTCTGGTGTGTGCAAATTTCTGGATTTCCTCCAGCCCATGATGGCCATCTGTAGCAGATGAAAAACCAGCAAAAGCTGCCTATTTATTCTTTGAAATGACAAGTGCCTAATAAGAAAAAAAATGTAATGCTCTAGAGCATCCCTGGCACAGCAGTCACACAGAGTGGGATTGAAAGGAATTCTGAAAGTCAACAAGTGAAGACTGACAGATGGAGAAAAGAACTGACCGTTTTGAAGTCTCTGAAGGGCACAAACTGCACAATGTCCCTGAGGACGGGCTCGCCCTTCGGTGAGCGTAGGACTCCATCGTCTCCATCCAAAATCTGCATGTCTGTGAAGTCTGCATTGCCCACACCAACAATGATTATAGAGAGAGGCTGGTAGGAGGCTCGTACAATGGCTTCACGTGTGTCTGCCATGTCAGTCACTACGCCATCCGTGAGGATGAGCAGGATGTGGTATCGCTGGAAGAAGATAAGACCTTTCAGCATGACTTAATCCATGTTAACTGTAACCCATTTCAACCGCAACATGTGGTTCGAAGCTCAGTGTGCGCTGTCATCTGAAGGAGGCCTTTCATGCTGTTCTGGCTTATTTTACAGCCTCCACAGCATAGAAAAGATTATGTGTTTTTGTCAGTTGGTTAAAATGTTACGTAGAAAACAAGAGAGTCTAAAACAAATACGGAAAAAAGAAGCATACGATAAATAGCAACTAAATGACAAGCTACAGCTCCTGGAGAGACATCTCATGTGTGTTCATGTGCATAAAATTAATTTCAAGTGTCTGGTGTGTGTAATTATGTGAGCAGCATGGACCAAGAATGCTGACATGGAACAATACACTGTAAACACTTCAGATTGGCCCACTGAGTTGCAGGATGTTTGTTGTTACTGATCAAAAGGCAGACTGACATTTAATAAATTAAATTAAAGGAATAAATTATAATGAAGGTCAGTGCAATCACAGTGTGTGTGTAATAGTTCAGAATACAATGTCTGCACAGGCCGGGCATCAAAATCTTATGCTTTTACTCCCACCATTAGGAAACATGAGCTACAAAGTAACTCTGTTAGACACATTTTAACTGCTGTACAAAAAAGTCAGTGATACAACAATAAAACACCATCAATACAGCGCTGTATGACTTCAGTGTATAATTTAAAAAGTACTACTCATTTTATAATGCTCCTACTGTACCTACTCCTACCTCTTTTGCACCAAAGGAAATCATTGCTATTAGCTGTCTTGGGGAGTTCATTGGGAGGCAAAAAAAAAAAACCCACAAAAAAGTCTATATTACATCCATATATTTCCAAAAGAACATGCACTCACAGAAGCATCTTTAATGTTGCCGTCGCCTGCCGCCACCTTGGCTAGCCTATTAATGATCGGAGCAACGTTGGTAGGGCCGTACAACTGGATCTTAGGAAGGCAGTTCTGGTATGCCTCAACCACTCCTTGGATCTCTGATTAAAGCGAGAACAGAGCAAAGTGAAGAAAAAATCTTTACAGTTGCCTCCACTTGTCTGTTAACAAGCAGCTGCAGACTGAAAGGTACAATCAGATGACTCATTTGCTGAATACTAACAAACACGGCCTGAATTTCTCTTTTTCACACAAGTTGAAGATGTGAAGTCCTCTGGAAGTTTTAGGTTTCAACCAGTCAATCATGAAATCCATTTAAACAATGACTGAATCTTAAGTACAAAACAACTGACAGATGAATGCAGAAATGCTCACATCTAATTAGTTTATGTTAATTTGCCAACTGTGTGGATGCTCTTTCTAGTATTACAAGCATAGATGTTCTTTTCTATGGGAATCTACCAAACAAAGGCCTTCTACCTACCTTCACATTCATCATCCTCTGGGTTGAAATTAATGGCAAAGTCATGGGACACCTGTGAGTGGAGAAAGAAACTGTGAAACACTTCCAATTTCGTTTTTTTTGTCTTAATTTGTTGTTCATTTTTTAAATTCCAGTATGTCAAATTGTAATTCTGTTATTTAAAAAAAAAAAAGAGAAAAAAAGAAAAACGATGTAAGATGTACATAAATTTTGGTTAAAACAGGTCAGAAAAAGAGTAGTGACAAAGCTGGAGAAAATGTTTGCGTACTCATGTTGTTCCAGTAAATGTGACAGCTTTTTAATGTCAGTCTGAAAATAAAACCCATTCAAAGTCATAAAAGATATACATAAGCCAGTAAGGTAGTATTTTTTTAATATCAGAATAAATAAAATGCTTTTTTTAAAAACACAAACCTATTTTGGGGGCTTTTCTGAATGGTTACAGCACACATCTAAAGATGCATGCAATAAGAGTAAACATGTAATGACTTAATCTGTGTAAATGACAACTATCCAGCAAGATGATTAGTTTTTTATTTAAACTAATAAAGGGCAAATACACCATTTCCTAATATTAAATGGAAATTAGTTCAGGAACTGATGGTGATACTTTTTGTATACATATCCTGAATCAACTGTTCATCGCGAGATACAGTAATGGGCATAAAGCATGTATTACATGCTTAATATATGTTTTGTAGAAAGGCCTTGCACCCACTCTTCTTTAAAATGGTTTATTCCTGCCATCCAAATGTCAGATAGATTTTTGTTTATCTCAAAGCTGTTTGGCAAAAATATAATCCCCCTCTCAATTCCTCCTCTCACAAGAAACTGTTTTTTTTTTGTTTTTTTTCCATGAGCACCAACTGTCAGCCAGATCAGTGACAACTGACTCTTCTCCAGCTAGCTACTTAAAAAAAAAGGGGAAAAAAGTCACTTTTGTCTACAAAGTGATTTGCAGCCCAAATTGAGTCACTGGGAGAGCATTCAACAATAGACCTTCTCACATGACATAAAAGTAAAAGTAGATGTCATGGCATTAATAAGATGATAATATCTAACAATCCTATTAATGGCTGTCTACCTTTTAAATTGTCTATTTGTGTGCCTCTGATTGTGCCTGCTGGCTCACATACAGCTTTCACAGACATAGATGGAAAGGGTGATCTTCAGGCACTGGTACTTTTATTAGTTTTGTCTGTGCTATTCCAGCTGTTGTATTGCAGTCAGACATTGATATTACAATCTTAAATATTCTGCACGTCAAAGTATACAAAGTGAGATACAAGCACAACACAGTGCAACTAACTGATTTTTTTCCTTCTTCTTTGTCATTTGAACTCTGTATTGCATGAATACGCACTGCAGTCACTTCTGAGCAGTTTCCATTCAGCAGGTGGCTCTAATGGCAGTTACAATCAAGCTATAAAAAAAGATCAAGCATACTTTTAGGCCTCCCAGGAAGCACATAAGAGGTCACTTGAAAGCAAATAACTGGACCAAGATCACATGTAAATGAGGATCTTGGTTGCCTAAAAGGCAAACCAAGGCAAGGTGGGTGCAAAAACAGCCTTAATGCCATTATTTTTAAATCTTTGGATATTTTTTTCTAAATTATGTTGAAAATAATACACATTTAGTTATCATTAGCTACAGTTACAGAGAAGAAAAGCTTTATATTAAAATGCCAAAGGCCAAAGATTTTGCAATGAAATGTGAAGAAAAAGTAAAAACTTGGCACTCCATCCAATAGCACATGTTTACCTAACAAATATACAGTAAGTCTTATTAGGCCAACATATCACATACTATGATTTAATCATGTGGCAACATTTTTTTTTATCTGAAAACTCAAATAAAAAATAAACAAATTCTTAGATTTGTGTTGTATAAAGGCTTCTTATGTAAATTGCAGTTTGAGTCAAATGAGTCTTATGAGACAATAAATATAGAAATGTATCTATTTATTCAGTATCTGGGTTCCCATTCATTTCCACAACTCAATATTGTAAGTGGCAAATCTTCGGCCTGGAAAATTAACATCTTTAATACTTTTTAATACTTTTCTTGTCACATTTAGTATTCATAATACATAATAAATGATATGTGAGTCAGTAGAGCCCAGGCACTTCAAACACCTAGCGTTATGCAGTCTCTACCCTATGAGTCCAGAGATGCAGTTCATGATTTATCCACTGACTTAATTTACATTCACCTGCACCACCAGCCACACCTGATCAACAGGACAGAGTAAAAATAAAATTGGCTCCGGTGAGGAAACCACTGCTATGGCAAATTCAGAAATTAATAGTTTGCATTATTAGGCTGCAAAGCTGTGCATGATTGAAATGATAATTATGAGTGTTTTATTCTGAAGGATAGCACATAACAGTCTTACATTAAACACAGGCCCCTCTGGTCTGATAGACTATCGGAGCGTGGAGTTTCGTGTGTGTGTGTGTGTGTGTGTGTGTGCGTGTGTGTGTGTGTGCGTGTGTGCGTGTTTGCGCTCTGACTGTTCACATGACAGACATCTCCCCAGGGCTCTATTCAGAATCACCGAGGGCTTTCGGTTCCCAAAGTCTAATTTGCTTAAACAAATGCTCTCACACTCGTGAATTCTTATGTAAATTGAGCATCAACACTCTGGGGTTTCTATGTCATTGTTACATGATATTTTCTCGAGACAAGTTGATATTTTAAGACGAGGTACTCATGAATAAATATATTCTCAGTAATTAATTTTAAATGTGAAATTTTGGATGACAAATTATGTCCTGGAACAGGTCATGAAAACCAGCTTGCTTAATGTAAAGACCCAGATTAGTGGAAAATATCAGGTTTCAGTAAGAGCACAGTGATATACAAGCACATCATTTGAAGCAGCACAGTGTTTAGAACAGAAGAATTTAAAAAAAAGGGAGAACAGAGATACGAACAGAAATCCTCACCTCATAATTTGGAGGGATTCTGGCACCAAACCCCAAAGCTGAAAACCGTTTGTCACTGAAACGATAAGCAAATTAATCAGTCATAAATTAGAGCCACTGCATTTTCATCTGTGGTGGCTTTTCACTGCAGTCTGGAAAATATTGATGGCTTATCCATCTGTTTGTTTCTGAGGGCATACCTCATGCTTGTTTGCATTTTACAATGTGTTAAAAGCTTGAATTACAATTTGAAATCTGTCCCACTGTCCCTGCAGACAGAATTTGCACCTGTCTGCAAAGCTTCCAACAGCTTCCATTTTTCATTGCACCATTTAGATAGGAAGATATTACTTCAAAAGACTGTTGAGCTGGATTCAGCGCCCCTAGTCAGAGGTTAGGGCACACAGTTTGAATGAATAACAAGATAGTACACTCCAGATAGTGCATAATATTTACCCACTACATTTTTATTTGTGTGCATGAATTCTAAGCATGGAATATGTTTTATGAAATGAAAATCAAAAAAGGTTAGACTTGAATCTAACCCTGTACTCCACACCTTCTCAGCTGTTGACAACAACTGTGTGCAGCACACAAATGGGATTCAGTACCTGTAAGACCACTGGCCAGAAATGGGGTAAAGTTGCTCACTTGATGGCTCACAGACACAATTCCTGTGTGAAATATCTGCCTCTAGAATTCATATGCTCTATCATATGGCATATTTTACTACTCAACTTTGCCTCCCGCCTCGTCCTATTTCAGTTTTTGCTCTTTTGATTTGACCATTTTTGAAAGGCAAGGGTTTTACCAGGGCCACGTGCAAATGACACATTTGGGTTGCATTATGGAAACTGAAGAATATTGCTGTGGACAATCTGTAAGACAATACTTACAGATTACTTACTATCCATTCATGTGATTTATTAAAAAATAATTATATATACCGCATCAAAATTTATACAGTGCCTGTAAAATGGAGCGATCACAATTTGTTTTCAGTCATATCAGGGATTCTTTGCCTACAAACAGCTTTCTCTAATGGCTTCTTCTGTTATCAGAACATTTATCGATTTCATGCCTTCATGACTGACAAGACAACCCCAAATTCCCCAGCTTCGTGCAATCAGAAACAACATCGGCCCTTAGTTTGGGGGAACAAACATTCTGAGGCGATGCATTTTATTCATTTATTCTGGACATGGTGTGGGTGCCTCAGAGGGTGCCCAGCAAAATGCACAGTGTCAGGAAGTTGCTATGTTATTTGGTGCATTGACAAGTGTTGATTGGAGAGCTGTTTATCCACTTATAGTGGCTAATGTGGCATTGAGGCAGCTTTTCAAAGCTATCAGAAGTGTTTGATTAACTGTGATGTGTGTAACTTACATAAATACTGGCAGAGAGATGATTTTCACACTTTTAGAGGGAGCAATAACTCTTGACTGACTGATGACTCTTGATTGAAGTAACTTCAGCTTGGCAAGTTTAAGCTGTACTGTGATAATTAGTAGTAGCACAGAACACAGAAATGTAGCCATTTTTGCCCACTATTATCATTATTATCAAGGACAGCAATTTGCCAAAATCCGGAACTGTAATAAATTATCAGCAGCTTATAGTTTCTCAGTTACTTAGAAATCCCTTAATATGGCTCACAAGCAAAAATTTAGGTGCACACATAACAAACTTGTGTCACGGTCCTGGGCCAGCGACCCAGTTATCCAGTGTGTTTTTTATTAAACCTTTTAGTTGTTTAAATACTCTATCTTGAGCTCTGGTTTTTGTAATGTTTATGTTTACTTCATCTACTCCTTAGACTATTTAGCGCCGAGTTCCTAGTTGCTATAGTTTAATTCTTCTCCTGTATCGTTCCAAGTTTATTAATGTGGCTGTGTTTTCCTTGTTCAGTTAGCTGACTTCCTGTTTTGTTTTGGGATTTTGTGCTCCTTGTCTGTTGCCTTGAGTCATCTCATCTGCTGTGATTCTGTTCAGTCATTTTTCCT
>VUQK01018173.1:0-23156 GCA_015106715.1 Bujurquina vittata | reverse complement strand
CTTTGTCACTCTCTCCCCTTGGCCTGTGTCAAAGCATCAGTCCACCTTTCCCAGTGTTTTCCTTGTTCAGTTAGCTGACTTCCTGTTTTGTTTTGGGATTTTGTGCTCCTTGTCTGTTGCCTTGAGTCATCTCATCTGCTGTGATTCTGTTCAGTCATTTTTCCTAGCTGTCTCCACTCCCCCTAATCCCCCTTCTGTGTATCTATAGTCACTCTCTCCCCTTGGCCTGTGTCAAAGCATCAGTCCACCTTTCCCAGTGTTTCCCAGCCACAGTCTGTATTTTAAGTTGTAGGTTCCTTTTTGTACTTTAGGCTTTGCCTTGTGTACTTTAAGTCATCAGCCAAAGCTGACGGCTCACCTTCTGTTAACTCTGTCTGCCTGTGAGTCTGCATTTGGATCCTCAGTGCCACTACACACATACATGACAACATTGTTGTCATGTATGTGTGTATTGCCATTCTTTCTGATGCAATCTCTCTTTATGCTCTGGCTAATGCACCAAAATACTCCAATAACAGTGTTCCCCTGAAATTAATAGACTTCTTGTTCAATAGGTTGTGCAACTGAGATAACAGCATGAAAGGAGCTCTAATATTACCTTCAACAATTAAATGTTTTCAAATGAAATTTAATCCATTTTCATAAAAAGAACCTTCCCATCTACTGAATACAGGCTTTACTCCCACAATTTTGACCTTTCAAGCACACAGAGGCATTCTGTATGCATGAAAGATAATAAGAAAAATAAATTCTGTTTTGGGTTTCTATTGGTTTTTGTTTTTGTTTTGTTTTTAACAGCTTTGCCAGTGTAAAGAAAGAGCTTTAATGAAAATATTTTTATGTGGAAGGAGTTATTCAAGCTGAGCCAATTTTGCCTTGGCATGTATTCTATTCCTGTTATTGTTTGCAAGAAAAACATAGAAAACTGATTATCCTGACCCCGGGACTGTTGTGATAACATAGTAAATATATTTTGTGAAATTTATTAAATGTGATATGACATGGGATCAGTCCAGACAAGAGAACAAAGGAGTCCAGCTACAAGGGATTTTCATCATATGAATTCTACCTGAAGTCCATGGAGGTCGCAGTTTTCTCCTCTTTGTCAGCGCACGTGAGGAGCCACAGGGCGATGTGCCCGGTGTAATAGCCCTCTCAGCAAGGTAAACGAGGCTCTACCCACACAGACAAAAGCTAGTCACTCCAGCTCTGTAATGCACTCCTCTGCATGGACTCTAAAATCCCACATCACCTATATCCACTAAAGGCCAAAAGGTTTGCTTGCCCACGTTTTACACCTCAATAACAATTCCAACTTAACAGGGAAGGGCTGCCTACACTTGCAGCCGCTGCTGGCCCAGAGACGTGTTTCCATGTATGATCCTGATGTCTATCTGTGTATGGATGCGATAAAGCCACAAAGATGAACTGCTAATTTTCAGGCAGGATTTCGGTGTCTCCAGTCCTATCTCTTGCATGCTATAATTAGCTAGACAGTGCTCCTGATATACAATAGAAGGATCTGCATAAATCAGGAGTTGGGGTGTTAATCCTCATCTGGCTTAGTTTTGACAGATGAGAGGGTCTTTCTCCAAGACTGATAATATCAGAAATAATTTTTCATTAATTTTCAAATACCTGCAAGTCTACTAAAAAAAAATTCCACATTTGTACTTTAATATTTGTTCTCATTTGGGTGCTCAGTAAGTAAAAAAAAATACATGGGACTGAAGGCAGAACCTCAAAACGACATCAGCCAGTAGTTACAGTAAGAGGAATTCTCAGAGGAAAAAAGGCTTCATGCTGCACCTCCTCTGTCTTTACATCAGATTCTACACCATGCTGTTATTTCTCCAGCCATAATGCCTCCCACTTCTTTTTGAAGTGCCTGCTATCCTGGTGTCAGCCCCTATCGCTGCATGTGTTCGTCTGTATCAGGGTAATGAGCCTGCGCGAGCTAAGAAGGAGGACGCGTCGCTGCAGCAGATGCTGAGAAGAAACTGTATCAGTCAGTTATCCACAGGAGAAACAGTCACATGCAGCTTCCACTGAGAGCAAAGAAACTATGACAGACATGCAAAACAGCATGACTATAAGCAGCACCACATACTTGCAGGTACGGTTAGGCTACTAACTGTGACAAACAAGGCTAAAAGTATTTAGGGGTTACAGGGGCAAGAAATTAAAGAACTTTTATGTTGTAACATGGTATGAAACACATAGCACTGTGTGGAAAAAATAAATAACACCATGATACCTTTAGTTTTGGGTGTTTTTTTTTTTTGACATGATAGCATAACACAGTCACCACAGATTTGTCAGCTGCACATCCATGATGAAAAGCTCCCGTTCCACTACATCTCAAAGTTACAACATGTCCTCCAATCCAAGCGGATTGAGATCTGGTGACTGTGGAGGCCATTTAAATACAGTGAACTCATTGTTATGTTCAAGAAACCAGTTTGGGATGATATGAGTTTTGTGACATGGTGTGTCAGAAAAGTCCTGCTGGAAACAGCCATCAGAAAATGGGTACATCGTGATCATGAAGGGATGGACAGCAACAATACTCAGGTAGGCTGTGGAATTTAAATGGTGCTCAGTTGGGACTAAGAGGCCCAAAGTGTGCCAAGAAAATATCCCCCGCATCATTATACCATCACCAGCTTGAATCGCTTATACAAGGCAGGATGGATCCATGCTTTCATGTTGCCTATGCCAAATTATGAATCTACCATCTGAATGCTGCAGCAGAAATTGGGACGCATCAGAGTAGTCAACATTTATCTAATCTTCTATTGTCCAGTTTTGGTGAGCCTGTGTGAACTGCTGCCTCAGCTTCCTGTTCTTACTTCACAGGAGTGGTGACCGGTTTGCTCTTCTGCTGATGTAGCCCATCTGCTATTAGTGCATTCAGAGATGCTCTTCTGCATATCTTGATTGTATAGAGTTACTGTTGTAACTCAAATATAAGCTCAAAGCAGGCTGGCCATTCTTCTCCGACTTCTCACATGAACAAGGCATTTTCATGGAGAAAGCTGACGCTCTTCTCTTTTTCAGACTATTCTCTGCAAACCCTAGAGATGGTTGTGTGGACAAATCACAGCAGTCTGTGAAATACTCAGACCCATCCTGGCACCAACAACTATGCCACGTTCAAAGTCACTTAAAAAAGATTTCTTTCACATTCTGATGCACAGGTTGAACTTCAGCAGGTTGTCTCGACCATGTCTACATGCCTACATGCATTGAGCTGCTGCCATTTACTGATTAGATATTAGAATGTGAGACGTGTCGCTTCAGATTATTTATTTTTTAATCTACTGTGCTACTAACATTGAACGAGTTAGAAAGAAATCCCTGTTTGATAATAAATCACTGTCCAAAATCCATCAATAACTGATGTCTGCACTAGATGTAAATGTCTGCGACTGACAGGGTATAAAGGTCAAAATGTCATCCACACAGACAGAAAGAAGAAAATTAATGGTTAATTTGAAAGTGCCTGATTTTAAAATGACCGTAAAGGAGTGCATTCATAATATTGTGTCAGTGTCCTTGACTGCTGCCACCAACAGCATCAGCCCCAGATTAGCCTCATGCATAAATAATGCCAGCAGAGGCAAAATCTACTTGATCTAGTTTTTCCAGGTACAAGCAGTTTTCTCATCATTTAAAATATATATATTTTTAATTTACTTATTGATGTAAACGACTGTGTTTAAGTTGCAAGTAGCCGCTGCTTTTTTGTTAAAGAAAAAACTGGTAGAGAAAATTAAAAGTACCAAATTAATTTCAATAATGTGAAGAAATAAATGTGTGGCAAAGGAGCTGGTGGTCAGTAGCTCAGTTCCATTAGTTTCGCAAAAAAAATGGTGAGCAGAGCTATAATGACCTGCAGGGTTCTCTGCCCTTCTGTTTCAGAACTGCACTATTTCCATTACAGCCCTAATGCTGCAGATCAGATGGAGTGGCTCCTTTCTGTGGGAGAGATTCGACTGAAATGGCATGCGAGGAGCACTCTGCAGCTCTACTTCACAACAGGAGACGGTGACAGTCCCTGTAGGTCACAAAAAGCCTTTTCTGAGAAACAGAAAAGATTGACAAACCTATCATAGTCTTGACAGATCTCCCCCACTGCTATCAGAGCCTTTAGGTACTCATTGGGCTGGTAAGGGTTGATGTAGTGCAAAGAGCAGCTGTTCCTGGGGTCTCCATTGGAGGCTGTGAAGTCAATGGCAACCTGGTGGAAACAGAAAAAAAATTACAAAGTGTGCAAAATGAGCAGTTCATCAGAGTCAATCAAGCATTTCTTTTGGCACTTAACTTCCTGCAAAGATTTTTACTTGGTTGCTTATTATATTCCAAGCCATTATGAGTGAGGGAGCCTGAAATAAACCTAATGTATAAATTACATGATCAGAGGTAAGAACTTGCTTTGCTTTTTTTTTTTTTTACACCCACATAGACTGAAGCAGCATCACCTCCCATACACAGTAGATCCAAGCAGCAAGCTATTTCAACAAGGGGGAACTGCATCTACCACAGCAGTCCTCATGATTAATATTCATTGCTTCTGTAATCCATCCAGAAAGTGAGAATATGTAGTGCAGAGGGCAGACCAAAGGGCAAGAGTTAAAGAACGTTTGAATTTATGCCATGAAGCTGCCTACAAGAAATCTAAATGTATATAAAAAAGTAAAATAAAAAAATCCACCAAGAGAGCAAAAAAATCTTTAAATGCTAATTTATACTTTACATTTAGAAAAATTCATATGGACCAGCAAAGAAATACCATCTGGTACCAACATGATCAGTGTGTTGAGTGCATGTATGTAAATCATAAAACTTAGACGCAGTGCAGCTAACAGCGACAGTGAAGCGTCATTAAAGGCAGTCTGTTTAATTTACCGTAAAGTGAATTTGGCATCCTCCCATGATGTAGTCTAAGAAGGAGTAGACTCTGTGAAGCTGCGAAGAAGAAAAAAATCTTTCAGGCAAAACCTCAGAAGAGCTTAGCCATGTTTTCAGAGGCATCTGGTCATTAAAATGGAATTAACACAACAAATCTGTTGCCTGTAAAGGTAAGGGGAAAAACTGTTGTGATGTATGTAGAAAAAGCAGCAGATACAGTCTTGAAAATTTGTTTATGAAGTCTTGAAAATTTTTCATTTATAAAACAGAATCAGTAAGAGTAACTGTGCTGTGCCACTTTGTAAAGTAAAGGTAAAACACTGGCTGATTCTCTCTAGGGTGTTGCCTCTTCTGAAACATCTTTCTGCAGAAGATTCCTACCTTGAGGTCAGAGAGAATGACAACGCCTGAATTTTTATAGTTTCTCTTCTTCTGTTTGTACTTAGGATTCACACAATCCCACGACACCTTAAACAAAAGCAAGTGAAAGACAAAGAACAAAAGCAACAACTTGTGGCATTTTAAACATATCAAAGCACCATTTTAATTTCTTTTTTTTTCTCCTTTTCATGTGCGCTGGGTTTCAGCAGAGTAAAATCAGAGGCACATTGGAAAAGGATAAAATTGTTACACAGCTGTCTCTCCTCCGCTCTGCTCCACCTCTCCATTCACTGACCTTATTTCCACTAGAAATTTTCTGCATTTCCCTGAAAGTGGCGTAAAATTCGCCAATGAAGTCGTGCTTCCCCCTGGAGTCGTGATCCCACACTAGGCACTGTGACACACACACACACACACACACACACACACACACACACACACACACACACACACACACACAGACAGCACTGTTTACTAGATTCAGCATGCAATGCATTTTTGCAATATATAAATCAAAGTGATGCATTTTCATTATTCTGTCCTGTTATCTGATCCCGGTTGAATCACACTGGTTATTCAGTTCTTGCAGTTTTTGACTCACAGTTCCCAAATGTTCCCTACCTTGAGCTTTCGCTCTTCATCACAGCTGCACAGGGATATGAGTGACACTTTGAAGGGCTCCCACACTGGGTTCAGGTTGTTTTTAATCACCTGTTAGAGCACAGGCACATAACACAAGATGCACATTGTTAGAAACACGTTAACAGCTGTAGATAAAGCTGGGGTGGGAATGCGGCGAGGTTACCTCGGTTCTGTAAACAAGCTGCTCGGTTTCATCGTCATTGATTCGATAGATTTCCATAAATGGGTCCGACTTGCTGAAGAGATCCTGCAGAAACAGAGAAGACAAAACTAACTGACCCACTAGCTCTGGAGGTGAGAGATTCCTGAAACATCCAGTTGACGGAAAAGATTCTTCTGGAAACATTTATTTTAACATTCTTCCTAAAATTGCCGTCAATCAGAAAAGGAGACGCGTATAAAAATCATTTTTCTTTGCTTTTCTTTTTTATCTTTATTTATTTATTCAGGGAGTTTCACTGGGGTCACGATCTATTTAGATCAGATGATGTGAAGCGTCACATTTAACACTGAGAGTTTGGTTTCATTTCATGAAGATAAAAGATTGCACTTTGCCAGCATCTGCAATGACACTGTGATGATTTCCACACAGGCCTGGGTATTTAGGCTTTTAGGGCTTGTCCAGGTGATTCATACAAATGGCTGCTGACACTAATTCATCTTTTACTGATTGCAGGAGGAATAATTGTCAGGCAATTGTCTCCATGATTAAAGGTCAGAAGACACAGGCAGAAAACTTACAGCACAGCATGGTGGCATTTTTGAATCAGACATCATCATTGCAGAACTTGTGGATATCTTATAAGCTTCCACCTCATGTCATTATCTAGATATTACATTTTTCACTCAACATCTTTCTTGACTAAATAGCCTTGTGTAGATGTTTACTTGCAAAGCATTTGAGCTTTCTCTTGCACCTCACAACTTGGGCAAAACACATGTTAAATAGCCCCAGCATTAGGCTGCAATTAACACGATGAATTCAGATCAACTCAATAGCAGTTGTGTCCATTTTCAGTGTTAGTAAATGCCCCAATTAACTCAAAACATGTGGAACATTTTGCATCTTTTATGGTTATTTGTGGTAGCCTTGAATCATCCCCTGAGTCTCAAGTTCAGGCGTCTGAGAGCAGAGGCAACGCTGATTATTGAGGTCAATTGATTCTTCTGGGAGGAAAACAAATAATTACTGTGTGTTCGTCTGTGTGTCTGTGCCGTTGTGTGCGCCTGTGTCGGCTAGGTGGGTGAGGGGAGTTTTGTGTACAACGAATGAGACGGTTAAAGATGCATTTCCCGCTACATTAGCCAGATACATCTCCTGAGGGATAGGAGCACAAAAAAAAAAAGAGCTGTAAGATCCTCACTTTGTTGCCATGGCAACCACTAGCCAGTGGCATCAGTAGCATGGACTCAGGAGACACACATGTCAAAATTAAATTTCAGGTTTACAATAACCGTAATGTTATTGTCATTACAATTTAACACAATCCATCATGCCTCATAATTAATCCGTCTGCTCAGCAACGTGTATATTCTGACATTCAGTGTTTACAGCAGGTTGAGGGGGATGCGACTGATGAGCAGCTCATTAGACAGAGTCATGCTTCAGTCATCATCTGTTGTCCTTGTTAGATAAATTGCTATATGCAAGCTGCCTGTCACAGCTAATTAATTTTGTTGTAAAAAAAAAACTATTTAAGAAGAAATGCTATAGGAGGGCACTAGGACCCAGACACAATTCAGAGACTCAAGGTGAGAACACCTGACCCCTCGAGAGGCTCATGAAGTGGCTTAGGTTCATTCCTGCTGCTATGAACACTGCTGCTGCTGAGGTAGGGATGTATATGCATCTTGTGGTATTGGATTTTTATATATAAGTGTTTGTTTTATTTTAATAAAAAATATGGCTCTTCAATCATTTGTTTCATTTTTAAACAGTCATAATGGTCCTGGACTAGTGGCAGTCTCAGGTTGCTCCACATGGGTCCTTTTATATTGTTTTAGTTCTTGTTTTCAGTAGACCCTAGTGTCGTTCTAATGAACAGCATTTGTTTGTTTTTAGTGCTCTGGCTCCTACAGTGGGAGTTTACTGTTTTCTGCTAATATTTTATACAGGTATTAGTTTGGGTATTTTTATGCTGGAAGTGGAGTGTGGGTCATTCAGGATAAGTACACTTCCAGCATTTCGGTCTGCTGATTGGTGTGCCACGCCAACACACTGAGACTTCTTAACTTCTAACTTTTTTTATAGGATTGGTTTCATTGAGCTGTAGTAACCCAGCTTGAAATAAACACATTTGTTATGGCATTTTAACCCACACTGATTGCTGGTTTTATTATTGAGTCCCAGCAGTGCAATTTTTTCAAGTGCTTCACACTGATAAGTTCTGATAAGGTGATGGAAGTTTTAAAATCATGGCATTGATGATAATTTTGCAGTGGAAGCTCAGAATGTGATTGTAGCACCTGCATAGTTTACATTCATTGTCTTAACCATGTGGTTAGATGCAGGACTGTCCCTCTGTATGTGAGTTGCATATCTAAATAGACTTTGTGTTGTGTTTTTGCCTCTCTTTGCACGCTATTCCCCCCCAAGCTGGCCTAAGCACATAGCTGCCCATCCCTGAGCCTGGTCTCTTCCTGTTAATAGGACATTCTTCTTCCGCACCATCACCAAGTGGTAGCTGATATGGGGGATCGTCTGACTCTTGGAGTTTTCTTTCTAATATTTTTTTTTACAACTTTTAGAGTTGTGAGGAAAACAGTCAGGTGTGTAGATTGTGCTGAATGGGGTGACTGCTGACTACCTAAATATATTTTAAATCTCAGTTTAATCCAATTCAATTCATATAGTGCCAATTCACAACAACAGCTGCCTCAAGGCGCTTTATATTATTAGTTAAAGACCCCACGATATTAGAAAGAAACCCCAACAATCACATTTACTGCTGGATACATAAAAGCAGAGACTTGGGGATGAGCAGGATTCTAGTTCCCTCTCTAAGTACTCGAATGACAATATGCTGAAGGGTTACTATGGATTTTTTTCGTCCACTCATGCCAGCAACTTGCTGCCTAATCCAGTTTGAACAACAAATGTCTGCACCCGTATCTCCTCCTAATCTGACAGCACAAGAAACAGAAGAAATGCAAATTTGTTAGTGATGACCTGTTTGCTTAGATGACAAAATAAATTAAGTTCTCACAGCCAGACACCACGTTTGCCTACTTTATTCTGACCAATGTGTGCCTGCAATCCTATGAAATGAAGCTTATGCATAAGTTCAGTAAGAACGCCATGTAATCACTCATTTGCCTGCTTTCCTGGGTGTTCCGCTGCTGGTCTATTCTTTACATCACTCCCACTTTCCCACGCTGTCAACATCATCACTCCAGGCCAATCGTTTTCTTGCCCGCCCTCTGCGAGCCAATCAGCCTCTCTTTTCTGTGCTTTAAATCTCACTGCTCTTCTGTCATTCTGCCTTTCATACTCTCGTTTGTGCAACCTGCCTCCTCTCCATGTCCACCTTTCTGTGGTCACTCAGAGGCTCCATCTTCATCCTCACTATCACCAGCATCTTGACTCCAGGAGGTCCTATCCTAATTTCTATCACTGCTGGAACACTGTTCCCCTATAATGGTTCCTCTGAGTCTAATCATTAAATAGGTTTTTAATCAAATTCTGTATCTCAATAAATCACATTCAATTCTACCAAATGATGTCTCCTTATTAAGATATGACATAGGATGGGTTATTATTTAAATAAAATTAATATCTATTTGTTTGTAAACAAAACGTGTCTAATCACAGTCTACATTGTTATTTTTAAATAGTTAATGTTCACAACTAAAATGTGTAGGCTGCGTCACATAAGACGCTGTATTGTTTGTTCAGAGCAAATGAACACTTTTTGCATCCGAGTGGCAAATGACTACACATGATTGCTGCACAAGTAACAGCGATTTATTTGGATTAGCAGAAATCTTAGTGGCAATCAGAGTGGCTTCTCCAGCATTTCAGCAGAAAGTGGATACATGATGCGACCATTAAGAGCAAGGAGAAAAGGGACTTCACAGCAAGGATTTATTTTTATTATTTCCTGTGTGTTAGACTCTGGCTTGACTTCACTGCCAGAGCGGGCTGTAAATTTCAGGGTGAAATTCCAAAAATAAATGCACATGCTGTAGAAAATTTGAATTTTTTTTCCCAAATAGTGCTGGGAATCAAAGGGCAACCTGTGAGTCTTCAATCCCGAGGCTTGTTGCTGAGAACGTGGTGTGACTACAGATCATCAGAGTTGCAACTAGATGTGAGCTCCCGCTGCTTTTTTGATTGAAATATGCCTTCAGCATAGTTTGACAGTGTGAGACCAGGAGAAGCTAAGGTCAGTGATATCCAGCCTTGAAGTGTAACCGTCACGTGGATCAACATGTAATAATGCAAATAATGCTGAATACTAATGTAATTCATATATGCTGTGATTTTTTGAAAGTGAAAAATAATCCTCTTTTGTGTGCATAAATTTAATGCCGGTGAATCACTGTGGATGATTTCTTAGCCTATACAGTATCATGACAGGAGGATTATCACATTACTCACTGTCTAATGCTTCAACACCACATCTCATAAAACAACTGTGCTGGTATTTCAATCAAAAATGTGTACTCCTCTCACCTTATCATCAAGCTTCTTGGCACAGAAGGAGAGTTCCACATATCCGTTGTTGCCAGAAATTTCCTCAGCATGCACCTGGAAGGAAAAAGGATTTGGCAGTAATATTTTGGTGCTAGCGTCTACATTATTCCTGTTAAAAGAAATGTTAATTAAGAGTGTGATATATATTTCAGAATCACAACCTTAAAGCGCACAGACATGAACGTTGTGACTCAAGCGCCACAATAAAAATAAAACATCATGATGGGCTGCTTTTTTCATTGCAGGAGCTACTAGAGTGAAGCATGTTTTTATTTCAAAGCATCCTTGAGCAAGACACTGAACCTCAAAACGCTCCTGATGACTAATTTTATGACTACTCTCTGTCATCGCTGTGTGAATGCGCGTGAACGTGGGAACGGGCAGACACATTGTGAAGCTCTTTAGAAAAGAGGTTTTAAAAGCTATGTAAATGCAATCCATAAAGAATTACTCTCCTAAGGATAAAAGAGATGTGCACACCAATACGAGGTTAAACAGACAAATTCACAAATTACACAGCAAATAAAATTCCACTCTTGTAAAGCTTGCCTACCTCTGTTATAATAAATATCTACCATTAATTATATATAATGAGGTTTTTTTTATTGTTTTGACATCCTATTACAAATGAAGGTGAAAAAAATTAAGTCCTTACAGTTTGCAGTGACCCTTTTTGGTAGCTGTTCATATCTTCCACATCATTTATCATGTAATTTTTCTGAATTTAGAGTGAAGTCCTGTAAAACACTCACTAGCAGGTAAAGTAAAACAAGGGAATAAAGGCTAGAACATACTAAGATACTCCAAAGTTACTTTGTAAGTCACCCCTCTTTTCCTTATATTTTGCAAGGAAAATGGGAAATATGTGCAGTGATTTATTGAAACGTGCAAACATCAAAGGAAATGGAGTAAAAGAGGGGAAAGAAGACTTAGTACAATTCTAATGAGCTTGAAGTTCAATATTGGGTATGACCTTTATTCTTCAACACAGCCTGAACTCTCTGAGGCAGCTTTCTTGTAATTGCATTAAGAAGTCTTCAGGAATAGTTTCCATGCTTCTTGAAGGTCATTCAAAGCTCTTCTTTGGATTTTAGCTGTCTTTTGTTTAGTTCTCTGTCATGTTCAACTCTCCGCTCTGGTAAGGCCAACCCATGATAGTGATAGTGAGCCACTGTGTGTTCTTCTGCTTGCAACACCACTGGCTGAAATGCAGTCCCAAACTATGACAGAGTCTCCACCGTCTCCTGCCGATGGCTGCCAACACTCACCATTGTACCTCTCCTGACCTACTCTGAACATACTGATGATAGTTTGAACAAAGCATTTCAAATTTGGAGCCATCATTCCACATCCATAACCAAACCCAAATCTAAATTTATTTATTACGCACATTTAAATCAACAAAGTTGACCATAGTGCTGGACATGAAACAAAGGGTTACACAATAAATTAAGAAACACACCATACACACATGCATGCACGTCAATAAATACATCCAAGAAACCATAGAATACAAGAGATGATACAACAACCTAAATACCCAAGCTCGTACTCCAGTTTGCAAGCCAACAAATAAAAAAGAGTTTTAAGGTGAACTTAAAAAACGTGCAAGGTGAGGACCAGCCTAACATGAGGGGATAGCTCATTCCACAGTTTAGGGGCAATGGCTGAGAAAGCTCGAGCTCCCCTGTTCTTAAGTCCAGTTTTTGAAACAGCGACAGGAGTAGCTGGTCAGCAGATCTCAGGAACCTTGAAGGAACACGAGGTGCTAAACGATCAGCAAGATACAATAGAGCCAACCCATTAAGGGATTTAAAGACGGAATAAAATCGTAAAATCAGTCCTAAAATGTACCGGAAGCCAGGGAGGGAGTCCACAACAGGAGAGATATGCTCCCTCGCAAGTTCAGGAAATAAGGCAAACAGCGGCATTTTGGACAATTGAAGGTGTGAAAGGGAGGCCTAACTTACACCACTGTAGAGGGCATTACAAAAGTTACGTTACATTGCAATAAAACTCCGTATAACTCTCAAAATTATTAAAAAAATAAGAAGGGTTTGACCTTAGAAAGAAGCCTCAGTTGGTAAAACCCTGATTTCACAACAGAATTAATCTGTTTGTCCAGTTTTAAATCACAGTCCATTTTCACACCAATGCGTTTAACATAAAGATCCAGTGGGCCCAGGAAAGTTTTGGAGCACTGCTGGAACGACTGGGTCTTAGTATCAGAGAGTACAGAGGTGTCAAGATTCGTTTTTTATTCATCAAAAACTGCACCACTGATTACTTAAAATACAAAAGAACAACACCAGAAACGAGACTGTTTATGACAGGCTGGATATTGTGTCCAATAGTGTCCCAAACTTCCCGTATTGGTGGGGTAGACTAAGGGCCTCAGATTAGCAATGATTTTCTTGAGAGAAGGGAGGGCCAGAGGTTCAAATCTGCTAAAGACAGCAGAGCCGGTGACAGAAACAGAAGATTCAAAAGTAGGAGGCAAGATGTTTGCTCAGATTTATTCACCAAAGGGAGAAATATTTTAAGAAGATGCTAAAGAAACACCAAAGAAAAACATTTGGAGCAGTTTACGATAAAAGTTAATTGTACTAAACAGAACACGAGGTTTGTGAAAATTGTTTAAAATGATATCAGTAAAATGCTTATGCTTAAGTTATGTGTTTTTGTGATAGGGTACTAGTAACAAAGTGCCTAAAGATCTAGTTTTAAAATGGACTAAGTTGTCTGTTATGTGCAGACACAACACTGGTTCATCCCTAGAGTTCGGTGCCTTTTTTATGCTTGAATGATTCATAGGCCCATGTTAGGTGGCTTAACAAACAAAAAACATTCTTCTATAAATGGTCAGGTTGGACTGAAAAGCCTGGAGAATGTCTGCTTAAGACGGCTAAAAAGAAATACAAAAAAGTCTGACTCCTTGGAAGCAAAACACAAAGAAATGAGAGGTGACTTTGTAGCGTACTGTACTTTCATTATAAATCATCTCTGATTTCTTCCAAAATATTCTAAAGGTACTCTTTAATTATAAATAGTTTCTTATTTCCGTTAAAGCCTCCAAAGGCTAATACCTTGTTTTACAGTCCTCATGTACTTTTATGCTCTATAAACAACACCTTAAAAATTACATGGTAAATGCAAATTACAGGCTGCAGTCTGTATTATGAAATCCTACCCACTTATTTGTAACAGGAATATTTCTATGCACTTTCATATGCATTTAAAGACACACAATCAGACTTTTTTTATTGTAAAAAATAACTGAAAATCATTAATGTGGCTATTTTTTTTCCAAGTGGCTTTTACTTGGCACAGGATGAAAGCAGAGAGTGGAGAGCCTCATTAGCTAGAAACCAGAAGGCTTCCATGTCACAGGTTATTGCCTCAACTTGTGAATTTCCCTTTTTATAGATGTAAAAGTTACCACAGTACAGCAAAAAGGTAAAAGTTGTGCTAGTTATAGATTTTTTTTTTCACTTTAGACGTTTTTAGGGAGAAAAGGTTCAAGAAATCCATTTTTAAGGAACATTGTGGACCTTCTGCTGCTCTCTCTCTGCTGTCTGTCCACCTCACACAACACAAAGCTTTGCTCTCTGCTTCTTTGTATGAAACTGGTAGAAACCTTGCATCAAAATGTCAGAACTGTGGCTGTAACACGAGCATGCCCAGGGCTAGACAATGCTGACAGTGATGACAGGCAAGGAAAGAATTTTTTTTTCATCAAACAGTTTGTCCTGACAAGAACAACTAGCATGTAAGATCTTTGTAAAAGATGTTGGGCAGATGGGGGGGGGGGGCTGTGTATGTGCTCCTCTTACCTCTGTCAGAACAGCAGTTTTAATAGTAAATAGTCTGACTTTGCATTTAGCTAATAATGATATAACCTCAACTCAAATACCTGGTGCGTTACCTAATCCTGGCCCCCTGGGTTAGGTAACGCATCATGTCAATGGGGGTGTAGAAGTACAAATATGTATGTATAAATCTAGAATTTCTTTCTTTTTTATTATTTTTTAAAGAAAAGAAAAAACCTCCTACATTATCTCCATTCTGTCTCATACAATATGCTACAATAACACTATTTTCTTTTCTTTTCTTTTCTTTTCTTTTTAGAAATGTGTAGCAAGTAAAATATAATGAAGAGCTGCACTATTATTTAATGCCATTATGTATGTGCCACACATACAGCATTATGAATAATGGTTCAACATTATGCTGGTGCGCTGAATTCTCAGCGCTTGTGCAGATGAAATGGTCAGATTATTCCATTGTGTGAATTCTCACCATTAACCCGGAGGGCTTCTAAATGCATTTGCTCTTTAAATAAACTCTAAATGTGGGAAGCGATTAAGTGTTTTTAAACAGATCAGTTTGTCTTTAATTTTTACTCTTCAAATGTCATGCCTGCATTCAGTAAATGAAGCCAAATAGAAGTAAACAGAACAGGAAACGTCTGTTGCTCGTGTGTGCGAAATGGGGCTGAATTTAAATCAAACTTTGTACTTTCGCTGACACCAAAAATATGCAGGAGATGGGCACAAACACGGGAACATCTGTACTGCATGTGACAGTCCAACCCAGTGATAATAGTGCTGTCAGACTTTGCAGCAGCGTGTCCACCATGAATTCATTAGTGAAAGAAGAAGATGAGATTCTCTTGTGTATTTCCAGACCAGAGTGGAGCATTGCGTGATTTAAATTGTCATGGTTTGATGTGCGACCACCACTGGCTTGTTCACCGTAAGACAGCAGATAATGAACGAACAGCTATTCTCTGACACGTGATTTCTTATTATGGATATTCATGTTTCCCTGTGTTTTAGCTCTCCATGCCACCAAAATGGACACTACTATAAAAAATGCCTGCTTTTCTCAGTTACCACTACATTGATATTAAGGAACAACACAAAGCTAATGTGTTCAGATGGTTTCATTCATCAGAGCAGAAACATTACACACACAGAAACCTACTGTCATGGTGGATTTGCCGGCATATTTCCCATATTTTAGCAGCAGAGGCTTCACCATCTTCTTTTGGGCCACAATCTACAAAGAGCAAGATAAACAAAATGTTGGCCTTGAGCCTTCAGCAGAAAACAGCGGTATATAGATCTGAGCCTTCAACATCACTAATAAGTATGAATCATTTCCTGTACTGCCACAAATTTACAGCGTCATTTACCAGCAACATCTAAGACAAAAGGGAATGTTTGGGCAGGTTGTAGTTCTCTTATACTAACAAATCCTTGTTATTGGGGCACAAATCTTGGGCTAAAAACAGCAAAAATGGGTTAGTAAGACAGCAGCTTCTGCTTACCTGGCCAAGAGTGCACTCTACCCCTCCCAGAAAGTCATCATCACGCGTTCCGATGCTGTGAGTGCCGTGGATGTCGTAAACCTCAAACCGCAGTTTCTGGACCTCCTCGAAGTAGTAATCCAGAGAGAAAACCTTGCCAAAGACTGGGTGCAAGTTGCTCTTGATCACTTCTGTCCTGTCCAGCTGAGAGGGAACACACTAAATGAACCTTTGAACTCTAACACATGTTCATTTTATATTCTTAATCATACCGGACTATGTGCATTTTGTAAGGAAATTAAGCCCCTCTTTGGCAAATGCCATCGATTTTGCAGACAGTATCCTATATCACTTTACAGTGCATGTAAGGAAACAGAACTAGTTTCTTTATAAAGAAGGGCAGAAGTTATTATATTTGTCAAGAGGATGATATGAGAGATGATTGGAGGGCTCTGACATTTAATCTCAGCTTAGAGAAAACATCCATGCCTGTCTTTGACTGCCTGACAAGGAAAAGCTGATCTCTCTCTGGGGCCACATCTGTTCATGATGTAGAATTTAGCTCTCACACAGTTCCATGAACATTTCTACACTGCCCAATTTGTCTCAAGGACAAATCATCATTGAGCGTGTTTTTGAAGTCAATGGCACTTTAGTACTGGTAAATTTAACAACAGTAAATACACTCAGAAAAAAAATTGCCTGGATTTCCAAAATAAACCAGATATGCAGTACTAGTCAAAAGTCTGGACATGCGGGTGTGTCCAAACTTTTGACTGGTACTGTAAGCATACAAAAGATGTTTGGGACTTAAACCTAAATCTACAAATAGTGAATGACACAGATGGGAAAAGAGATCCATCAAGAGATGCAATATAAAACCGATCTACTGCCAGTAAATGAAGGACCGAGAAAGGTTTTAGGGCTCATCCAAACGTAGCCGTTTCCATATTGCTTGTCTGTGGCAAAGTCCAAAGTCATTTCTCCATTGTCAGTGGGGCAGGTCCATGCTTTTATTTTGATTACTTTACAAATGGGTGGCAGTGTTCTCTCGTTTCTCACCTCTCTCTTTGGTAAAGACTATCAGCTGAATCTGGAATAAGAAGCAAGCTTCCTGCGGCATACACAAAAATAATATATGTCTAATCTACAAGTCAAAAGCACAAACATTGAGGAAAGAATCTTAGATCACAAGCCAACAGCTCCCTGTAATAGATTTTACAAGTCTTTAAAAAGGTGTTCCCTTTCTAACACAGTTTTTAGGGTGATTCTATTCCTCTTAGATCTGTGGGAAAATAAATAATTATACTTCACTTGAAAAATGGTTACTTTCTTGTTTTTTAAGCCATTTAATGGTTTTAATAAATAATATGCCAAAGAATAACTGGAGGAGTGATAATCTTAAGCTTTCACCTTGCGTGCTGTGTCAAAGCATGTTTGAGACGAATGAATGATGGATTGTCGTTATCATGACAAGGTGTGCATGAGCTGTGGCACTTTCTTCAAGGGAGAGCATTATGGGAAGTCATTATAATAGTGCTCATTTTACAGCACTTCAGTCAGCACTGAAGAAAAGAATTTGCTTTGTCATGCAAAGCTTCCAAGTCCTGCTTTTTTACAAATAAGTTCACATGTCAACATTTAAGGTCATTCTTGGCAACGTTTCTTTGCTATTTTGACGGGCAGATGATTTTGACTGTAAAAGTTAGAAAACTTGAGTGAAATGTTTTCGCCCTCTTCAGTGACTCGTCACAGAACAGAGTTGTTACCGACCTGGAAGAAACCCACTCATATTTGTGAATAGAAATGTTTCATTGTAGGATAATAAGGATGACTCAGAATAACTTGAGCTGAGCCCTCCCTCCAAGGAGACCCAAACCACATAAAGCCTCCCACCTACATGGAAGCATCTTTATTGTTGCCAGTTTACATACTAAAGAAGGGCATGGGCCCATTCATACACGAATAATCTGACTGGAGTCCTGATCTTCCGATTTTTTTCCGGAGTATTTAGCCTTCCTTATATATGGTTATGTAAACACAGAAGTGCATCTAATGGAAATTTCTGGCTTTTTGACATTTGGACCAAAATAAGATATTTTTGTAATTGCGCCTAGAGATAAAAGTGGTATTCAACAATAACATCACCAGACGTGCTATTCTTCTTTTTTTTAAAAAAAAAGTAAGTAGGGCAGATTTGGTCACAGAAGCTATAATTGCCCCCTTTAGCAGAAATAACCTCTTAAGGTATTTTGCACAATTGTGAATCGGTGTCTGAGATCAGAGTTTTTCACTCTTCCATGCAAAATCCCTTCAGGTGCAAGATGTTTTCTCACATGCGCTTTCTCCAAGTCTTCTTTTTGAGCCATTCCTGTATCGATTTGTTAGTGCATCAAGGATCATTATCCTGCTCAAAGGTTCACTTCGGGTTCAACCTCAGCTTTAGGCCTCACATTATCTTCAAGCACTTTTGGTATGATGCAGGATTTACACTGGAATCAATGACTGTAAGCTGTCCATTTCCTTAAGGCATTGGAGCAGCCCCAAACCATCACATTTCCGCCATAGTTGGTCTGAGGTTCTTCTTCTGAAAAGCTGTTTTTGGTCCCTGCCAAGCATGTCTGTCTAGGGCATATTGTTTCAAAAAGCCTGGTGTTTGCCTTTTTGTTCACTAGCAAACTGTAGCTTTACTCTAATGTTCTTTTTGGACAGCAAAGTTTTTTTATTGCATGTTTATTTGTTTTGTCTTTTTCTGGCATGCCTCCTGGGCAGCTGAAATCAGATTGTACATGCAGGCATTTTGACACCAACACTTGTAAGAGTTACTCGTAAATCCTGTCATGAAATTAAAGGTATTTTTTGGGCTGAATTTGCTAGGAGATCTTTAGATATTCGCATGATGACATAACATAATTTTCATGTGAACACCAGATGGGATCTATTTACTTTTTTCATGAATGCAACTAAATTGATAGAATTCATTGATCAATTGTCAATTTCATTCTTATTTTCCTCTATATTTGTGAATCTACTCTGGATCGGTCATTTTGTAAAAAGGTTCTACATATTGATTAATATATGCCAGATTTCTAGATAAATAGCCAGGACAGCTGTCTGGGTACCAATAACTTGCTCTATTGTTTCCAATATACCCATCAAGCAATGCAAAGAAGGAAAAGAACTACCAGGTCAGACTTGGCCTCTGTAGTCACATTTACCTGTATTTTTCTTTACTGGCCTTTCTTGGCTCTTCTTTCCCTCTTTGTGCCATCTGGTTTGGCAGATTTGGGATGAGCCTGTTTGTTGATGAAAACTAATCAAAGCTACATAGCTAGTTTGTGCTGAAGTCTGTATGTGATGCCTGTTTGTTGTTGGTGTAGGGCCAGAAACTATAAAGAGATTCATGACATGGGAGATTCGTTTCTATAATAATTCATTTCAGTGCATTTTTAAAGCTGCTTTATCATAATAAACACATGCAGCTTAAATTAAACATCAGCTTTGAGAATAACTCATTTTTAGAGATAAGTGCAGAGTCCACTTTATGTAAAAAGAGGACAGATCTGCAAAAATAGAATATTTCTTGTGATCTTAACCCTGCTTCTTAATATGCCCTGTGAGCAGGTGGTGGAAAAAAGGTAATCATGGAAATATGTGCAGTTTAACAGTCAGTAAGCCACCGGGGCCATGAAGCATAAGCCTAGAGAGGAGGAAGAGCGTGATATGGTGGTGATATGAGTGGGCTTTGCTTCTTACTCAGTTGCTGACGTAAGTAAACAATTTGCAGACGAGATGGTGCCGCCCAGAACTGAGGGATTTGACAGCAGAGCATTGGACAACTGGTGAATACTGTTATGACTGTCAAGACTGCCATGGATGGATGGATGGATGGATGGATGGACAGATGGATTTTTTTTTCATGCATATGCTTCAGTTAGTGTGGCTAAAAATAGCCGCTCATAAATTCATGCTACTTTGAACCCAGGTCAGTAATCTCATGTAATAAACTCCCATCAAATGTTTTATCATTCCTGCCTAAAAATAGCATTTAGAAGTTTCCACATTCATATAGCCCAAACATTACTGTGTGCACCTCCAACAAACAACTCCCATGTGGCAAAAATCTGTCAGGGTTAATCATCTCCCACTTCCCTAAAAACAGAGCCTTTTGTAAGATGAAGAGTTGCAGGGGAAAGAAATCTATATAATTAGATATCCTCTGCCACACATTAACACATCCTCTACTTAATGGAGACCTGCCTTTTGGCTCTCCCTCATGAACTAAATGACTTAATTAACAGGGAAATGAGAGAGCCGCTGCCTACACTTCAGATCAGCTTGGGACCAAACCAAGAAAGTAAACATTTTCAGCTGGAACACATCTCATCATGCTGCAAATTACCAGACCACTGTTTAACCACGTAGACAAGTGAATTATACTGCACCTAATGGGAATCCTACAGGACAGGCAACACAATTTGTTTGGGAATTGTTTAATTGTGGAGACAGACAGTGATGACTGCAAATGTATACTCCATTTGCCATTTTCAATTCTGAGCCAGGCAGCTGTTGTGTAAGCCATGCTCTTTTCTGAAAGAGCAAAAAAAAAAAAACAGCTGCAAGTTCACCAAACCATTAACAGATTTATCTCCCTGGTCGATCTTGTATGACTACACAGATTTTGTGACAACTGGCAACAGACAGAGAGAGCAATATCACCCCAGATCTACAATATTTCACACATCACCGATGTTTAATCTCAGGTTTATGATACAGGGAGGGAAGACTGAGCAACTCTCCTCTGTATCTCCCTGTGCAATTATTTAAACATTAAGAAAACATTATTTAGCTCTCTTGATGTGTGAATCAAGGCATGATTCTTTGAAACAGTGCAGGTATTGACTCAAACAGGGAGATTAATAAATGAAGGAGGACTGCTAAGTGAGGAGATATTAGTCACACCCCCCAGAGGCCCACCTGTACAGTAGTGTCAGTATTGAAGAATAAAATGAGACCTCACCTCTATCCACTGTCCATCGTTCTGTACCATGAGTATGACGCAGGGGTCTGACTTATTCAGAGTGTCTCGGTCCAACAGAGCTTTGCAAGACACACGCAGCTCGACTTTGGTGACACAGGTAGCTGGACCGCTGAGGCTGGTTGCGGGGGAGGTGGCCTCCAGAACATCATTCATCCTGGCTCAGGGCAAGAGTGATCTGCCAACCAGCGAAGCAGTGCGAGGTGAGGCTGTGGTATAGCTCTGAGGGATGAAAAAATCCAGTGATAGGTTGAGCAATGGCGGTAAAGACCTGGCACACTCACAGGAGACGGGCCCTTTTGACTTGGTACAGCTGTCACAAAAACAGAGATTCTTGCTGAGTCTCAGGGGACCAAACCAAACTCAAGCTGTTATTGCTGCCTGTCAGAGCTGTCCCCCTCCTGAGGGTTATCATCTCACCTTGGTAATGCTGTCAGACAGGACATGAAGGTGGCAGGGTTGTGCCTTTAGGAGTCTAGCTCAAATTCCTGCAAAGATTAATTTAAGATGGTCAAACTGAGTGCTGCCTCTTATTCTAATGAGCTTTACTTCAGTGTTAAAAAAGGGAGAGAGTCCATCCGAATCTCAGCGCTGTCCACAAAATATAGATCATCTCTTTCTCTGTATTTTTACGATTTTATCCTTTTTCTAAATTTGAGATGGTATATTTAGAGGAATAAGAGTATTTTTTCTCCTATTAAACAACAAGCAAACAAGTGAAAGTAGCTGAAAAGAGTCGGGCATCCAAAAGGAAATGGTTTTAGTAGGCAGGAAACAAAGAAAGGACTTTGACGGGTGTGAGCTGTTATGTGGGCAGCATACGCCCTGTTGAAGTGTCCTTGAGCAAGGCGGTTTCCCAGAACTGTTAACCCGCTTTATGACTTTAAAGGTGGGGCTACACTTTCCTCTATCATTCACTATAAATTTCACATCCTTAGGACTGCAAGGAAGAAGTGTAGCGCACTCCACGCTGGGCTTTCAGCACCGGGGACAGCGCCCGTACGCGTTTTTCTCGGCCAGCTGTGAAACCACATGTTACCTCACAGCGTCCATCTCCAAGTTAACTCAAGGAAGCTCAAATTACAGCCAGCATCAAACGCTTCAAAATGTAAGTGCGTGTTATGAATCAAACTTCTACATATCTACTGGTAGAGCAACACATACGCTAAAGACGCGAGGGCTGCCGATTCAGGCAGCAACTTAGGAAACGATGCGAGAAACGCGCTTAAACGCTCAGTTCACACTTCATCCCAATGAATTAACTCCACCACTGATCTGTAAGCTTCCAAAATCCCAACACCGGTTAAGGCTGGTGTTGGCAAAACAACGCTCTTGTTTAACAACAATTAAAGCGTAAAACGAATAGTCTACTTTCACAACATCATTTATCATTAGCCGACTCACTTCCGAGACTATTTGCAGCTGATCAAAAACTCAACGGCACTTCACCCAAAGCAAATAATCTGCGCTTACAGTCCAGTTAAACGGTGAAACTCACTTCCTACCTGCCGCTGTTTCTCTTCTTGAACACACTTGTTTAATCCGCTCCCATAACACACTGCTTGATTTTTGTTTTCTCCGCCGAAACTCATTGGTTAGACTGGTGAGGAGGGAGTAGGCTCGGCTCATAGGGATGGGGAGTGGAGAGAGTCCAGCTGCTGATGTAAGGGATGGGCTTTTGGCTGGGACTCGATTATTTGGAGTTCAATTTAGAAACCGAATCTGAAAAAGAAGGGGGAAAGAGGTTGTGTGAAAATACCGCACAAGATGGGACCTGGATGGGATCACACAAAGCACCAAACCTGAAATTGAGACGAGCAGTGTGCTCTTGTGTGATTTGGTTATTAAAGGACATTTAAATTCTTCGCTATAAATATACACCAATAAAAAGCCCCAAATTTTATGGGAAGGCATGTCGTGTTTTTGATGTTTAACCCTCCCCCATTCATTTCTATTTGCAGTTAAATTCTCTGCAGTTTTTTATACCTACATTTAGACAGATGTGACATTCAGTTTGTTTTCCACCATTAGAATACTGTTTATGGCCAGTATGTACATTACACTGTGTAATGTAGCAGCCTACTGGCCCAACTAAGTTGCTTTCTGCAGAGTATTAGGATGTAAAGATCAGGATAAAGTGCACTACTGCAATGTGCAAAAGAGAGCAAAGATAT
>VUQK01018170.1:0-12332 GCA_015106715.1 Bujurquina vittata | reverse complement strand
CATTGGGGGGGGTTGGAGGCTCTTGGGGGTGGGTGGGGTGGGGGGGGGGGGGGGGTCAGAGAGGATGTGTGTGGTGCGGGTGTTTGTCTAAAATTGTGGTCTTTACATGTGACACACAACTGTATTAACACATGCATGTGCACACAATTGATGTCAATCAGGCCCAAAAACCTTGTATATTTGTACACCTTCAGCGCATGCATGTCTCTGTCCGCATGAGTTAGCGTTTACACACATGCACAGATCAATCACTCGCACACATGTTGCACGGGAACGTTTTTGTTTTGAGAGGAAGAGGGGTTAATTACTTACGTTCTTCAATCGGAAACATCTTTCCACCTTCCCCCTCTCGACTCTTAAGCTTCTTTTTTATTCTGCACTCTAATAACAAGGCGTCCATAGGGTTCTACACTTAAAAAAGCAACATCAGGGAGAGGTTTCCATGAAATCAAAGAACCGCTTTGGGGGTGTTCCATGCTTAGAAACTGGAAACTTTAAAAAAAAAATAAAAATTTACTGTGGCTTTTAATTCACAAGTAATAAATGTTTATCTTCCTGATCCACTGTGGGAGAAGTTTGGAGAATTTTGAAAGGGATTTTGTAGCAACGGTGCCAAATTGTTCTCTCGCTCTCTTTTACTTTTTACAGTGTAAGCTAATGGTGGAGAGAACAAGGGGGATGAAGAGGAGATGAGGGGGTTAAAGTCCCGGGGAGGCTCAATGGAGACCAGCTGTAGGGTACTGGGCAACGGCCAGGGAACGCTCCGGATGGATAGAACGAGCACGACATACCCCAAGGAGAGAAAACTGAGGATTCGATTTTAAAAAGAGAACAGGAGAGGAGGGATACTCCATGAATGCAGGAAGAGGGAGAGAGAAATTTAAAAAAGAGGCAAGTAAGAACTGATCAATTCTAGCTTTGTGGTTTCTTTCATGCTATAATGTACCTGCCATTTACACGTCTCATCATTGGGTGTGTTACAGTGACAGCACCTGCATCTCCCCACACAAAGCATCCTTTGGTGCCTTGGCAGTACTGGCGGCCAAGAGATAGCAGGCCCACTCTGGAGGTTAGAGTGGTCGTGTCAGATGTTACTGGTTTTTGAGCCCATAGTTGACATAGTTAACATCCCGTTGGAAGCTTCGTATTGTTTTCTTTTTCACTTGCTGCTTTGCTTTAAGCACTGATAACCACTTGACTGGGTTTATGCTAAAGTCACACTAGAGTTGGAGACCACAGCACAACCAGAATCGCTGTAACGAACTTGCAGTCTTGTTGCCTTTGACATGGTTGCTGCACAGACAGCGACCAGGTCTGCAGCCACCTGCAGCCACTTGAAGTGACTTTGTTGTCGGAACGGTGATAAAACAGCAATAAAAGAGGTGAATAAGTCACGTTGATAATTACATAAAATCGTAACTGTGATAAATTGGTGAAATGTGCGAATCTGTTGCCATCTGAAAGTAAAATTAAGTACTCACATTCAGAGTCCAGCCAAAACCTCAGATTTGAAACAGAAAAACATTGCAAAGAGATGCATCCCACATGAGCTGTGCTCATCGGCGCTGACCGACTCTTGATTGATTGCAACATGTTGGCATTCTGTCTGCATTTCTAAATCAGACAGCCGCTATTTGCAAACCTTCACCAGTCTGTCTGAGAGTGACTGCAGTCAGTCCGAGTCAGATTGCAATTGCTTGGAGACAGGTTGTCTTCTGCCAGGAAATCTGAGCATTCATAAGGTTGTCCCAAGGTTGAGGGTGCACCTCTGGGTGCAACTTGCAACAAGTTGCTAAATGCAAAAAAAAAAATCTGTGCAATCAGTGGGCAGCCACGGGACGATTGCTGCCCTATTTTTACTCTAGTGTGACTGAGACCATATAAAGAGCTTTGGCTTGTGATAATATAGTCGCTTCACAACAGCTGCCTACACACCAAAACATGTTTGGCATTTCAAATTCCCGCAGCTAAAGGTTCCAGCATACTGCTGTGTTGGTGTACGCAACGCAACGCAACAATATGCCCGTTGCACCAGGAATCACTGCCGTGACCGTCTTTTGACCAATCAAACCAACTTTTCAGACCTTTTCAGACTTTTCAACTGCATGCAAGTACCTGTCTGTAGCCTTTGTGTTGGTTTAATTCCCATATTTCAGTCGCTAAATGCAAAAGAAAAAAAAAGAAATGCAATCATTGGGCAACCATGCAAGCAGGTGGTTGTTCATTTGCTATTTTTACTGGCGTGTGACTGAGCCTTTAGGCACTTAAAAAGGACTTGGTTAGGTTTAGAAAACGATTATGACTTGCAATAAAAAAAAAAAAAAGTTGTTTTGCAACAGTTTACATGCTTAGTCCACAATAGACAGAGAGCTGTGCAAAAAGGAAATCCATGTAATGAGGAACCATATATTGACTTAAGACCACATCAAATAAGGAGCCATGTGTTTGGGGAAACCATTCATTTTAATGATCTGATGCTTTGACACAATACAGTGGTTTAGGAAGATCTTTAAAGGGATCATATATAAAGCATTAAGCTATAATGGCATCAATCCCTTTCTGTTTTGATGCCGTATTTTCCGTGTAAGCGCGCCAAGAAAGCACACACTGTCCAGTGACCAAAGTGTTGCATTTTGCTGTCTTGCTGAATGATTTCCTGACTCAATGCAGCCTAACTCGAAGACGTGGCTCTTCTTTTTCAACGGCTACTATTGCACCTGTAAGTGTAAGTGTAGCGTTTAGCACATTTGCCTGAGAAGGAAAAACTCCCCAGTTGAAGACAGGAAGGAGACACGTCAGGAAGGGCATCCAGGGTAAAATTATGCACCTATGCAGCAAGACACTTTTAATTGGCTCAGGTTTTTGGCAAATCTTGTGAACGTGATAACTGGAGAACAAAAGTGAGGAAGGATGTTCAGATTCACACCGTAGATGCGTCACAGGGAACCTTCAGCTTTCAGAAACAGTTTGAATTTTTCCGACAGGACAAACGGTCGCGTGATTACGGTAATTCAAAGTGTGTTTAGATCAGACGTCTCAGCGGTGACACGCTCCGTGTTAACCAGCTGTTCACAGGAAGTACGGGCAGGTACCAGGTGTATCGGCGCTGGTCACCACTATCAAAGGGTTAATCTTGCTTCACAGTACACCCCTTTAAGTGATGTGATATGCAGCCTGCCAGAAGTTTCAAACCATAGATGGCATATAAAATTACAAAATTTACTTTTTTGTGTGTGTGTTTTATTCAGTAATATCTGAATACAGCAAAAATAGCAAAGACTTCTACACAACTGTTGCTGATTGCACTGAATTGTCTTTCACATTCAGTGACCTGTAGTTGCAAATAGTTGCAGTGAACAACCTCTCGCCCACGGGTTGCGCGTGCAACACCCTCCACCCTGCAACGGCACAAGTGGAAGTGGGGTTTTTTTTGCATCCAGAGGAGTCGCCGCCCGCCAGCCATTAACTTCAGCTTCACCTTTCACACTCTGTGCGTCCCACCGTGGTGGTAATGTGCCGAGAAGCTGCAAAGCTACAGCAAAAGCAGGAATTACACACGTGTGTGCAGTTTTACTAAAGAAAATGTAATTTTTAGAACGTGACTTCATAAAGGATGCACACTGTATGCTTTGTCGATTAAGACTAAATTGCTTTTCTTTTGCATTAGAAGAACTTGCATGGTGGTTTTACCTTTAAACTTCCTGGAGGCACATTCCAGTGTGGGCTAACAACTTGCATCTCAGCAGCGGTTACATAAGTGCTGCCAAAGAACCAGGAAACGCACAAGTCGAAGGTCAGCCCTTCTTCTGCTCTCAGCCAGCAGCAGCAGCAGCAGCAGCAGCATGCGGCAGCATGCTCAGCTTAAGAGGATTGTGGATATCTAAATAAACACCTATCAGGTTGGTTCACCAAAGGCAGATTTATTCTGAGGGCGCCTAATTTTCTGATTATTTTGGCCATCAGTAGTGACAGATCATGAAAAAACCGCTGTACAGTTTATTAGCCACAGCTTCACGGAGAAGAAAAACACATCATTAGATCTGCAGTCTTTACTAATGATGGTACTTTTAAAAGGTTTCTATTTAATAGAAGGTGATAAGTCAAGAGTTTCCATTGGAGGTATGGTGAGGTGGGACCTGGACCCTTGCCTCCACACCACATTAAGCAGCTATGTTTGTGTTGTGTGAGTTGTTGCCAACTCAGATATAAGCCATATGAGTGTTCAGTCTAACAGTGTCGCCGAGCACAGTTCTCTCAGTGGAGCACTGCTGCCACCATGTGGTGAGTACCGACTACTGAAGGTCATGACTACATGAGCCAAACGACTGCTATTCAGATATCTGCCCTATCAGTACAGTTCACAGTTCAAGTGGTATTATACTACGGACGCCTTTGGATAGGAGAACAACACTCAGAGATAAACATGGAAAGGTGCAAAGGTACATACCGTAAAATGATAGTAAAATGACTACTTGTGCCAAATAATTGTAAATAGATTTCTGTTAACATTCAGCTGACTCAGTCCATCATCAATCAAGCTCGTCACAGAATGCTGGAGCAACGGCTGGAAAGTCCTCTGAGAACTAATCAGCGTCCGCTGCCTGGATGCTGCTAGCCTGGGATGTCACAAGCTTCTGGGAGTAAAGCGAAGGCAGTGGCGTAAAGCCACCGCGAACCCCCTAGTCACAGCTAAAAAGGATTTACAATGGCTGTGAATCTAAGCACGGCTCTTTTTCCAGCTTTCTGGAATATGAACAAAAACCTCATCCTATTGTATCCATGTTGCGATGAAATACACAGCTTTCTGCTTTACTCCTTTTCCAAAAATGTTGACTTTTATGCTCACACGACTGAATCAGTGCTAATAAATTTTTTCTGCACGTATTGCTGTCTGTTTGTTTCACAGATAAATTCAATTGTGTTCTAAAAGAGAAGTAAATTGGCCTGCAAAGCAACAACGGGCAGTGCAGGTCCAAACCCTGAACTCCAAACTGAACCGTGGGGACATCTGGTGGTGTCACTTTGCATTACATCTTCTGTCAACGTCTGTGAGAGAGCATGTTTCCTACATTTACTTCCCTGTGTAATTGTAGCCTCTGTTATTGTGTTATTGTGTCTCTGCTGATAGTTGTTCTTTTATTTCCCACTTTGCTTGTGTCTGTCCTGCCTGGATTTTCCTCACCTGATTTCTGTTTGTCATTCCCCCATTAAGTCCTCGGTGTATAAATAGTCCCGTCTTCTCTTTGAAGACATCTTTTGAACTTTGTTTTTGGATCAGATTTTTGTTAATATTTGGCTGCCTGAGTCTGTATTTGGGTCCCCTCCACACCTAACATCTAATTACTCTGAGAAATGGATGTTGAGGAGAAGCTCGGTTTCCCTGTCTCCACAAAAAAGCTAAAGGGGGGGAAAAAAAAGAAAATATTGTATTTTTTTTAATTTAACTGAACAGTGTGAGAGTCTGTGCTTGTATGCAGTAATTTATGGTCACGCTCAGAGATGCAGTGCCATTGGGTCAAGAGCTGGCTGTGCACGGGTATGTAACCGTTACCAGTTTTGCAGAAGCACTATAATGAATTATTATATAAGGTGGACAGGAAGGGGTTCTGTTCTATGAAAAACTGCTGTGACACAATCATCGTGACGCTTTCCCCGCATCCTCTTAAAGTTGTGTGTGTTGGGGGAGGTTACTCCTTTGAGTCTCCTCTTCAGCGGGTAAAATGCTCTGTAGGATTTAAGTCTGGAGATTGATTGGGCCAGTCTGAAACCTTCCACTTCCTGCTAAAACTTTATCCCAGAGTTCCCCGAGGCTTGCCTCTGAACTTCTGGGCAAATTCCAGCCTGTACTTCGGGTTCTTCTTGATAATCAGGGGTTTGCATCTTCTGGTGGAGCCTCTGTAGACAGAGAGACCTTCACTCCTGCCCTCTGGAGGCCGCTGCTGATGGCGCTAACAGCTGTTTCGGGGTCTTTCTTCTCAGCACTATATGTTACTTAGTACCCCGTCGGTGACTTTCTTCTTGAGGACGCTCCAAACAGCTGCACTGGTTATGGCCAACGTTTGTGTGATGGCGCTGATTGATTTTCCATCTTCTCTCAGCTTCACAGCTGCTTGCTTCTCATGTTTGCCACGCCTCTAACTGTAAATGCACAGTCTGCACCGAGCGTAAACCAGGGGTGGGCAAACTATGGCCCAGGGACATCTTTTAATGTCAACCCCAAATGTCACAGGGTGAGAGGTAAACAGCCAGACGGGCATTCGCACCCACATTTAGAACGAGCAGTTAACCTAGTTAAGCCCACTCAGTGCACGTCTTTGGACTGTGGGAGCATTCCAGAGTACTCCGAGAAAACTGGTGTACACATGGGGAGAGAGGGATCCAGGATCTTCATGTTGTGACTCAACAGTGCTAACCACCGAGCTCAGTGAAATGGGGAAAAAAATCAATACCTAAATGTAATACACACTGGTTCTTGAAGCAGCAGAGCTGAAACAGATGATAGAGAAAAATAACCTGGGATTATCCCACTTTCCACAGCTGTAATGTAATCCCTCTTACTGCTTAAAGAGCACCCGGGAACATCCTGACAGGAGGTGCAGCATCACTGTGGTTCAGGCTATAATATTCCATCTGGGTTGGAGACTCTGGTCATCCTCACATGGATATTTTAGTAAATGTAGCTTTTTTTTTTTTTATGCATTTTGGTTTTTCGTCCACACATTACCCATATTATGAGAACTGCAATAACGATACCTCCTCAGACAAAAAGCGGCCGAGGGTCATTCCTGTGCACCCCAGCAGCCCTGCGCTCATGGCTGTGGCAGGTGAACCGAACACACAGGCCATAGAGAGGAGACAGGAAGTCATTTGCTTTCTTCAATTGCAATAAAAGCTTTTTAATTCATCTAAAACTACAGATGGAAAGATGTCAGCAGACAACAGGCGTCTCTTCAACTGCTGAGCCGGCTTTAACGATCGCTTAAGTTTAGAGAAAAAGGAAAGACAGTTATGGATTGCAAATGAAATTCAGGACTGCCTGCCTGCAGTCAACATAGGAATCACGGGATTTGTTAAATGTTTTTATTAGGAAAAAGTTGCCTCTCATACAGTTCTTCCTTAAAGGCGAAAGAAAAATTAGGTTCATCAATATAAGATTCCTGATAATAAAAAGACAACCTCATAAACAAACACCTCAATCTGTATCTGAGACCACCCCGTCCATCCTTAGACACGCCACTGCCTTCTCCTCTCACTATTTCAGCAAGCAGCCACTTACATCACCAACTGGGCCGAATATCATTTCCGATAACATTTCTGAGTGTGCCCACCAGAAACCCACTCAGACGGCCGGACACTGACGAAGGGAACACGCGCTCCCTGCTGCTCTGCTATTTTTGAGAAACACACAGGAAGCTTTCAAGGAACGGTGGGTGAGAAGGTGGAGAAAAAAGAGGAAGGTACAAACAGTTTGCACGCTGAATTATAGAAAGAAAACCTCAAATAGAACTATTCCAGGTATCTTACAGACGCTTTTACCAAAAAATCTCAACCGGCAGCATGGCAGTAAATCAATAAGGTGACTTGACGTTGCAGTCTGAAAGGCTTTCGCAGCAGCCGGGCAGCCGTACCTGCACAAGGCAGCAGCTTGAAGCAAAAGCGCTCAAACGAAAGCAGCACAGATCACCACTTCACTGTTGGCAGGAGGGTTATTTCAGTGCTGTCCATCCTAGTTTCAACACAGTAACTGATCAGTGTGTCACACACACTAGTGAAGAGGGTGAAAAAGGCGTGTGGGACACATACGTCCCTGCGGCTAAAACAACCTGTGAGCTACTGCTAGCTCGTTAGAGTTTCCACTAATTAGCAGGACTTGACACGAGGAAAGTCGTGTCCTTTGCTCATTTATTATTTAATGTTGAGGATCACTGAAAGCGGCCAACTTGTTACAGTCCGTTCCCATCCCGCTGCAAACTGCGAGATAATTTACTCATCGCATATTCACATTTCTTTGTTACAACTAATGATAAATAACAAGAGCATTGTGATTACAATGATTGTAGATTGCATATGCATGTCTGTTCCCGTCACATTAATCATCTGGATGAAACCTACGGTATAAACTGTCACGAGGAACACGTTTGTTAGTGGCCTGGGTTTTTGCATTATGCTTTTTCTCTCGCTCTCTCAGTAACAGGTGGAGCGCTGGGCAGGCTCCTCCCTTGGTCCCGACTCCAGGCGGAGTCATCGCTCTTGGGTCAACCCTCTCACACCTGTTCCTTATTGACTCGTCCGCCTGTGGATATTTAAGGGCTGGACGGCGCAGCGGCTCCTTGCCAGATCATTAACCGTCACGGTGATCAGCAGGCGCTCTTGGTTTGCTCCCTGGGTGAAAGTTTCCTGTCTCTTCTTTGCTTTTTGGTTCTCAGTCCGTGACATTTGTGTCCATACGGTGTAGTCAGGACCCACTTGTGCGCACCGCTCGCCTCCACCTCTGGAAAGCCTCTCCTGCAAAGAGAAGGCCTTAGTCACAACTCACCTGCCCACGCTCCACATCGCGCTCTCTCCCTGTTTGGAAACCTGCCCGCGCCCTTCACATCCCTCCAAAGCTTCTTTTCTGAAATCCCTAAAGCAGGGCGACAAGTTCTCCTCACAATACTTCAGTTTCTTTCACACTCTTCTTAATCCCATTCCCTCTTTATTCTCACAGAATTCCGGGTTCTGTTTCTGCCGTCTCCAGCTTCCTGTTTGCTCACAGGAAACTATTCTCAGTTTGTAAAATAAATCTTTTACACTTTCCTCCATTCTACTGAGTCTGACTTTTGAGTCCAATTTGTGCCTAAACATGACAAGAAATGTGTAAAGAGCCGGTCAGACTCTGCTGCATTGGTCTAGCGATTTGCGAAAAAGTTCCTTTCACTGGAACTAAGGGACCAAGCCCAACTCTTGAATCCGATTGGCAGAGGGAGAAGCGTGATTGAGCCCTCCAGAGAACCCGTCTGCACTGCTCTAGAATCCAGTGGCGGCGTGCTTTACGCCGCTGCATCCAGTGCTTTGCACTTCGTGACCTAAGACCCGGATGCAGCTGCTCGGCCATGGAAACACTCCATGAAGCTCACTGCACACTGTTCTTGAGCTGATCTGAAGGCTGCATGAAGTTTGCATTCAACAAGCCATCAGGAACATTTATCTAAAGAGACACTGAGGATGCTCTATGCCTGCTGGATGTTTCAATGCCTGTTATCCATGTCAAGAATCAGTCTGTGACGCCTTCAGGTAGAATCTGAATAAAAAGTTTTGATTAAAGCTCATTTCCAAAGACAACCGCAACAAAAGGACTTGACAATAAAGTTATCAGAGGTGTGGGTTTAAAGTGTGATTAAGACAGCTCAGCAATGCTCAGCATGATTAAATTACCATAAATAACCTCTGACCAAAGCCGCCCAAGGCTTCATATTTACTGGGATTGTGTCTCCGTCTCTCTTAAGCTATACAAAACTGAACAGTGTGAACAAAAGAAAATCATGTCCTCATTTCTCGAGCTAGCGCTGAAGCAGAAGCAAATGATACGGAGGAGTACAAGTGGGATAATTACACTATAGGAAGGTCAGTTAGCCCTTACACCCACCTCAACTGGCTCCAAACCATCATTAGCATGAAGCGGCAATGTTGATGCTGCATACACAGAAATTAGTGCTGACAGACTGATTTCACACCCCTTCTAATTGAAGATGACCTGGAAAGAAAAGCAACACGTCGCAGCTAGCTGCTAATCACCCTTCAACAGTGCACAGCATGCCAATTAGCTAGAAGACAATGTAAGCAATGACAAGGGCTACATCGGGTGAATCCGAGGGAATGGTGTGTCAGAGTGACTGCTACCGTGTGTTATTAGCCCAGTGAACAACACATGAGACATTTCTGAGCTGACGTTAAAGAGAACTAAGACAAGCACACGCTAAATCATATTGTTTAAGGTCATACTCTCATCATCTATGCTTGCATTTGGGCTTTTAGCGCCAGAACACTCTCATGGCTCCGTAATTTGGTTAAATTGTTGCAACAAGGGACAAGATTGTGATGGAAAAGAGCAAATTGTGCTCCCGAACCCGTCGCTGTCAGCACAACATTAAAGCTCCGCCAACACCAGGCGTGGTGCCGATGACGAGATTTATTTCTGTGCAAATTAGCCACGGTCTTTGAGGTGTGAGAGAAAAAAAAGCTGAAATGAAATCCAAAACACACAAAGACAAGCATCTTGACCCGACTGTGCATCGTCAAAGCTACCATCTGTGACATGTAACTGAGTAATTAAAAGAGCTGAGGTCTTTCGGTGTCCCAGGGTGGCCGTCACAGTCTTGTAGCTGTGCTCACCTCAGGTGTGCAGCCTCCCGGGGCAACGGTGAGCATTTCCCACAGGCTGTTAAAAGCCCCTTTTCTAACCAAGGATAGTGTAAACACTGGAAATTAAAATCCACGGTAAAACAGACACGCTGTAGCCACAACAGTAGGTTCGTTAGGCACGTTAGCTAGTTAGATCGTTAGTGATGAAATAACTGACACAGTGATCTGCGTTCCTCGTCTTTTCGTGCTGAGCTTGTTGATGGTGCATCACGTGTAGGATGGCGGTATCTACTTTTATTCCGTAAGTAATGGTCCAGTGTAATCTCTGCTAAAGAAGGTCATAAAGGAGTAAAGGAAAGGTAATAAAGGAAGTCTGATCCTGACTAAATAATGGGCAGATAAACCGATAGACATTTGAGAGCTTTGCTATTCCCTCACAAAATTTAGCAGTGAGTCAGAGGGATGTGAGGTTTCACAGGAACTCAAGAGTTCACCCCACAGGTACACATAATCTTCCTTTAATGAAACGAGCACTCTGCTGGCTTGTGCCCAGAATACTAGATATAGCTTTAACTGTACAACAGAAGCCCCTTGAGGCGCACACAATGACACATGATTAGATTTGGTCCCACTTAAGTAAATGTTGAAGTGCTGCAGTGAGTCTCACGCCTCTGTTAGTTACAGTCCTTTCTTCAATGTGGATTTAACACACATGCAAACACAGAACAGTCATCATATTCTGGTTCATATTGCCCATAAAGTCTGTGTCACAGAGGAACATTCAGTATATAATACATTCAATACCCAGTACCACTAGAACAAATCTTCTAAAGCACAAAAACTCGCTCTTTGGTTCTTACTGAAGGTCTCTCACACATTTCAGCTCTAGAAGCTGTTTATGCGTTCGTCTATCTCCCAACACCCAGTCCAAAATCCAAACCTGCAAACAAATTTAGCCCTTTGTGAATTTTTAACCTGCATGTTACAGTTTGTAGATGCTCCAAACTCAACGGGCCCGCATCCACAGCATCCTCATGCAAACAGTTGATGTTTTCAGAGAATAATTGTTTGCGCACCGGCACAAATATGAAGCCACAGGCGGGGGGGAAAAGAGCA
Organism: Bujurquina vittata; assembly: GCA_015106715.1. Lineage (NCBI taxonomy): Eukaryota > Metazoa > Chordata > Actinopteri > Cichliformes > Cichlidae > Bujurquina > Bujurquina vittata. Next base: position 875 of record VUQK01018170.1, on the reverse strand, counting down.
TTCAGAAAGCCTAAAGATGAAATGCTGCACGTAGGAAAGTTATGATACAGGAATCAGAGCCCGAGCACAAGTTTTCATTAAATGAAAGCATGCTAATAAACTTTGATACAATTTGTATTTTCTTTAGTCACCAGCAAGAGGCACTGTTCTCTTTCCACTTTTCCTGTGTGCGTACTTTCTGTATGTATTATATTTAAAGGTATACACATGCAAGGTTCACATCAGATGAAATTCAGTGCAAGTCAGAAACTGCTAAATGTGCGTTGTGGGTGGAGTCAGAAGTGTGTGACTGCAGCCTGCACAGCTCAGAGCAGAAAAGCTGCGATTGTGTCGCGTGTAACATCATCACAAAATAAAGTAAACTTTTCCAGCTTATTTGGAATAGTGGCAGTTTCTTACTAAAACGGCTATTACTGTAGTTTTCCTTACATCTAGGCACATTAAATATATGTATTTATTATTATTTTATCATTGCATTTTATCATAGAGCTCTTTAACATGTTAGCCCATGTTGTGATTTTATTAAATCAATAATAAAAAATAACATTTAGAATGTTTTTTCCAACACTCCGTGTGGAAAATCCCTGACAATAAATGCACAAGATGTTTCTCCCTTATTTCTCATATTTTTAGTGGGTTTTTTTTAGTTGTTTTTTTTAATCTAAGCTGACGATGTAGGAACAGAGAGGTGAGTACGTGTTGCAGCCAGTAGAGACGTCTGACTAAAATATCCACCAATTTAACCATTTTTAAGATGAACCCAAAATCCTGTCCTCACATCAGTGGGAAAGTCCTCCTTGTTTCTCTGCTGGTAGCCAATCGTATTGCTGCTATCAAACTACAAAACTGGCCTAAGGGGGTGGAGTGGAACGCTC
>VUQK01018163.1:4929-30713 GCA_015106715.1 Bujurquina vittata | reverse complement strand
CCTACCAGGGGGGGGCCCCCACCCAGACCCCGGAAACGCTCGGCTGGCCTGGGGATGCCTTGGGGCCCCCCCCCCCCGGATGAGCTGGAGGAAGTTCCTGCTCAGAGGGAGGGCTTCTCTGCTCAGGCTGCTGCCCCGTGACCCGGCCCGGATAAGCGGAAGAAGATGGATGAATGGATGGATGGGCTAACGGAGCCCTACTGCAGCTCTACACTTAATTGTCAGACATAACCATAATGATATAATTTCTCCCAGAATCCTGAGCCACTGTGAGAGTCCCTCTGTGTTAAACCTTCATGAAATGAGCTGAGCAGACACGCACACTGAACCTAACGATGAGCTGCAATTACACTGAATTCCTCACTGATTAGTTCAAACCTTTCAGTCCATCCTCAGCTGCACTAATTTATTTACAGTACATTTTTCGCGCATTCCCCTTCTGTCTCAGTGAAGGATGACTTACAAACTTCTTTTGTGCTTTCAGTGGTGAAGTCGAGATGTTGGCGTGCAGCGAACATCAGTGCAGGGATGTTTTATCTGTTTTCATCAAAAAAGGAGCAAAATCCTGCCAACACAAAGTTTGCTTTCATGTTTTATCCCCAGGAATATTTTCAGTATTCTGTATTAAAAAATGCTCCACTGCGGTTTCCTTTCAGAGAACTGAAGCCAGTGTGTGTGTGTGTGTGTGTGTGTGTGTGTGTGTGTTTGATGCTGCTGTGGAAACATGCTAATCACTGCATCTGGGTTTGTCTCATCTGTGGTCTGGTGATTAGTTGTGGACTGTAAGGCTGCAGAGGTGCTGTAATCTGCGGATTAGCTGCAGACACTGAGGGATTACACAGATTGCAGCTGATTCCAGCAGCGATTGTCTGCACTGTTACAAAGCAGAGAAAGATCACCTCCCACTTTCAGCCTGTTTAAATAAACCCTAAATAAATAGAAAAGGGGAGTTGTACCACATGATCACAGTTACTTTCAGGAAAACACACTTAGAGATTAAGACGAGTAACATAAAGGAAAGGCAGCGGTTAATCCATGGTGCTTTTTTCCCGTGTCAGGGAGAGGTCAGTGAACGTGTCGGAGCCGGAGTCTTTGGAGCTTACAGTTTCCAACCTGAAGCCGGAGGAGAGCTACACCTTCAGAGTCGTCGCTTACAACGACGTGGGGCCAGGAGAGAGCTCCGCGCCCCTCAAGATTGCCACCAAACCTGATCGTAAGACACAAACGCTCCATCGCACACAGACACACACAAGCATGCTGTGCTGGGTCGTCTTTGTTTGGGTTTTTACGGTGCGTTGTCTCGTATTCCTTAATTATTTCTTCTTCTGATTACTCGAGCACAAAGATGAAGACTTTGGAGACCAAAATGGAGCTGCTGAAGTCTCTGCTTCCAGTATGAGAAGGAAGAAATGGGTAGAAGGACTCAGCCGGTCCTCGCGCTCTGACGCATGGATGGCTGACCCCTCTTTACGCCTGTTAGACTTGGACGGACACAAACACACAACTTAGGATGACATTGCTTGTTTAAATTGTTGTTGGACCTCCTTCCTCATGATCTCACTCAGGTGGAAAATCATGGCTGTCTGGCCCAGATGTGCCCCACATCTGCATTTTTCTTTTAGCCGCATTGCACCTTGAATGATGTCTGGGATAAATAGGCCAGATGTTCTTGTAACAGGTCACTGAGTGCATTGCGTTTGCTGCTGTAAATCCAAATATCAAATCAGTAAAAATGTATCTGTTGGTCCAGCCAGTATTTGTTTTACACATTAAACCTGAAGTTAATGATACGGGGCTGAAATGAGCCTCATTTTGATGTGACTCATAAATATGAGATGTGATTGTGATAGAAATGATGGTATTTAGAGCTGGATCATTCTGTCCCAGCACTGGTAACACAAGTGTTTGTGTGTGTCTACAGTCCAGGTTCCCAACAAGGCGGAGTCTCTCCGAGCGTCGGCTCTGTCTCCGACCTCCATCCAGGTGAGCTGGGAGCCACCCAGCCATCCCAACGGCCCCATCCTGGGCTACAGGCTGCTGTGGACCGAGAGTCCGTCCGGGAAGGAGCAGGTGAGCGCCATCGCTGATGGAGTCTTTGTTATAGAGTTCCTTTGAGCTCGCGCGGTCATTAAAAGTGATCAATACTGTGTGTCTGTGTACAGAGTGTGGAAGTGAATGGACAAAACTACAAGATGGAGGGACTCAACAAGTTCACAGAGTACACAGTCCGGGTTTTGGGCATCAACCGCTACGGACCGGGCACCGCCTCAGAGGCCATCAGTGTCACCACCCAATCAGATGGTGAGCCGTGCATTAGCATCTCCTCATTTACCCAGTGTGGTGACTCACCTGTACCAGGACATGAAAACATGCATCTTACCTCTAAGATGACCTTTCTCACGTGCACTTTGAGCCTGCAGTCCTTCTGTTGTAACATTTCCATTAGAGTATACCAAAGAGATACAAATGATTTATAAAGGGGTAGATAAGGAGTGTGCAAAAGTCTTGAGTCACCCTTCATTTCAAATAGATGCATTTAATTATTTTTATTACAACAAAGAGTCGTCTTAAGGAGCTTTATACTGCAAAGACCCGACAATAATACAGAGAAACGTCAAAGCGACCCCCTATGAGCAGCACTTGGTGACGGTGGGAAGGAAAAACTCCCTTTTAACAGGAGGAACCCTCCAGCAGAACCAGGCTCAGGGAGGGGGGGGGGTCATCTGAACCTGATGGCCTTTTTCTGTAATTGCATCAGTTTTGACGGACTGGCTGGAGTCATGAAAACCCTGACAGAACCTCCACCATGTATCAGAGATGGCTGCAGACCTCTCTCCTCACCACCTCCTTACATACTGAGCATAATTTGAAACATTTCGCTCCATCAGACCTGCTGCCGCGGATTTTCAGTTGCTCACAATAGGCTGCTAAAAGGATGCTTTCCCTGAAGGACATCATCTCAGTGGAAGCTGTCGCCCTTTTTACAGAAGAAAGTATTTTATTATTTTTAGCATTTAGTATTTTAGTGGATGTTAAACAGTGAACTTAACCCATCAAATTAAATGGAATCTGAAGAGGATTTTTTAATCAACAGGCCCTGGTCATCACAGATCAAATACAGTGCTGCTTTAACTCTCACCCCAGTTTGAGGTAGTCCACACTAATAATGCACGTTGTCTGTGTGCCATACACTGTATTCAGTCCTTTAAAAGTCTCAAATACAGATTTACTGATAGCGTCACACAGTTTCTGCACAGCCATGATGAAAACCCACATCCCAAAGGTGCTGTTTGATGGAGATCTGGTGACCGTGGAGGTCAATGAACTCTCAGTCATGTTATTAAAAAACAGTTTGAGATGATTTGAGTTTGTGACCTGGCGGGTTATCCAGTCATCAGGAAAATATCGACCACACTGGGGGTCTTAAAGGGATGAAAATGGGAACAATACTTCTACAGTTTGAAATCCAGCAGGTCGTCTTCAACATGTCTGCATTTATAAATGAATAAAGCTGCTGCCCTGTGATTGGCTATTAGATATTTCCATTGACAGGCAGTTGAACAGGTGTTCCTAATGAAGTGCCCAATGCGTGTATAGATTTTCTATGCCACCAATGTGGAGGTTTAGGTTTTATGATGTATACTTCAACCCACCACCAGGGGGCGACTGAGACGTTTCAGTATTAAAAACGTATTAACGATGCATTTAATGAAAAGCCCCAGCATGTGATTTAATACTGGAATACAGATTTATGCTGGGCTCATGCTGCAGATGCAGAGATTATCACAGAGTCCAGAATATTACAGAATATGATTTATGCAGCCTGACTGGTTTAAACTGGTCCCAGTTTCGAGCAGCACTTCAACTGAGACTCAAACTGCTGGATCAGGTGGTGTCTATTATCTGGCACTGTGTTTGTGTGTGTGAGAGAGAGAGTGAGAGAGCCAACACCAACACAGTCTTTAGCCCTTCTCATAGCCCCCCCACCCCCACCCTTCTGCTGTCAGGAGTTTCATTAGGAGACTCGGGGGTCTTTAATTAAGTAGGGAGAGGAAGGAGCAGCTTCATTTAAACCTCTTTTTAGACTGACACATTAAACGGAGTCCACACACTCGGTCCTTCCCTCTCACATGGTTCAGTATTAAAGTTCGTCATGGAAACATTCAGAGAACAACAGAATAACTTATTCCTGCATGCACTTATTTATAGCCCTGCAGGTCAAATCATCTTTACGAGCTGATTGTTTGACACAATCCTCACATCTCATCTTAACTTTGCAACCACACAGTGACTCATGAAAAGACGGATGTGTTGATGTATCGTGAAGGGAAAAAATATAGACATCAGCTTTGTTTTTAAAATGACTGATTTGATTAATTTGACCTTTCGCTGCCCGCTGCAGACCGAGGGTAAAATGTCAGTGAGTGACGCTGGGAGATACATTATCACAGAGGCCATTAAGGAGTCCGCAGCCTATAAATAGCAGGGCGCATGTGTGTTTTAAAGAGCTGTCTGTGGAGTTTTACGCTTCACTAAATGACAAAAATAAATCAGACTTGGGTCAAAGTGTCAGTTAAAACTTTTAGCTCATTAAACTGGTCTTTTCCAAAGAATTGAGGGCGTTCTGTTAGAGATCCAGTCACAGTTAAACTAATATTCTTATTTTATTAATGTACAGCAGCAGGCAGCTGTTGGGTCTGTGCGGTTACACCATTTGGTGTCTGTTGTAAAAAAAATGGAAGCAACGGGGAAACTCTGTGGTTCAAAACCTGCAGTTTCTATATTTGTGAGTCCTTATATTGTTGCTGTGATCATTATTACTTATATTGAGACAATTATTTTTATAATAAACAAATTCAAAAACTGGGACCAAAATGTAGCTGGAAATGCACAGGAGGGATCAAAGTTGACCAATCATAATCTTTATAGGCTGCATCAACCGGACATGTAGTTACATTTATTGAGAGGTGCACGCTGGGTTTCCAGTTACATACGCAGACCCAACAGAGAAGTCTACATCGGGCATTAATCAGGCTTAAGGAAGCTTCTGTCTCCCCAAAAGAGCCAAAAGGCCGTTGTTGTCCTTTGTGGGTACAATGTTATGCAGCTGTATTTAAATCTAAACTGAATGTTGCAAATATGTAACTTTTACTACTTGGACACATACAATCACCACAGACTGTCTGACTGCTCGTTAATGGAAATGTCGAAACAGCCAATTACATGGCAGCAACTTAATGCATTTAGACATGACGATCTGCTCAAGTGAACAGCAGAATGGGGATTTAAGTGACTTTGAACGTGGCGTGATTGTTGGTACCAGACAGTGCGAGTGTTTCAGAAGCTGCTGATCCATTTGGATCTTCCCACAGAACCATCACTGGAGAGTTTACAGAGAATTATCCAGCAGTATCTGTCTGAGTAAAAAATACCTTGTTGATGTCAGAGGTTGGAGACGAATGGTGTTTTCAGCTGAGAGGTAGGCAACAGTAACTCAAATAACCATTTATTACAACTGAAGTTATACAGAAGTGCATCTCTGAATGCACAACGCCACAAACCTTGAAGCAGATGGGCTGCAGCAGCAGAGGGGGTGTAAAGGTGTAGGGGGATATTTTCTTGGCACACCCCGGGCCCCTTAGTACCAACATTGTCTAAATACCACCAACTACCCAAAGTGTTATTGCTGCTCATGTCCAACCCTTTATGAGCACAGGGTACATATATTCTGACGGCTGCTTCCAGCCTGATAACATCATAAACCGAAATCTATGAGGGATGTTTGCAGGAGCTTGTTGAATCTGTGCCATGAGGAATTAAAGTCCTGAAGGAAAAATGGGGTCCAATCCGGCACTAGCAAGTTGTACCTAATGAAGTATATGTACATGTTGGCCTGCAAAAAGGAATAAATCATTAGCTTGAGGTCCAAAAATTAGCTCTTGTGGGTATGCTTGTTTAAACTGTATTGGACCTTCGCTGGCATGGACCCACTCGACTGAAGCAATGTGCAACCAAACTCTGCACGTGTGCACGTTTCCCTCCAAGGACGAAAGGCTGCTGGTGCTAGCATCGCTAATTTTAGCCGCACTCGCCGAAACTGACCTGACATCTGACGAGCGGTGCACATTTCTGCAGCATTTAAAATGTATTTTAATTGCTGAGGAATGGTTTCAAATTGCTCTCAAACGTCCTTGGTGCTAATGGATTTGAATGAGGTTCCCTACACCCCCACCCCGAATGCTAGGGTGGTTTCCTCCACACACTGGGCCTCTAATATCAGAGCGCTCAGCTTGTGATGGGCGTGCAGAGAGGATGCAGTCATTAATAAACTTCCACAGAGTGAGAGAGAATGGAAGCGTCTGTCCGGCTGCAGTCACACCGTAAGAATGAGCTGAAATAACAGAAACAGTCGCCGTGCAGAGCAGCTGTATTGTGAATCTTCCAGCTGTGTCTCAGTGATAACGCTGACTTGTGGGCTAATTGAATTTACAATAAAACTGATTCATGCACACACACACACACACACAGAGGCAGCGAGCAGCTGAATCAATAGATAAGCCGTTGACAGTTAATCAGGCATCTGATTGGACAGTTGACTCAAACCAAAACACTCCGATTATCAGCGTGAATGCCGCACTTTGGCTCTGATTTGCTGGACACAATCACACATGTGCTGCCTTTTATAAAATTGTGTCAACTCTTCCTTCTCTTATTCATCAGTTTCTTCTTCATCATCACCATCCTCTCCTCGTTTTTCGCTCTGAGTCTGTTAGCAAGATTACACAAAAGCTTCCAAACCAAATTTCATCAAAGTTGGAGAGGCGGAGCTCTTCCAGTTTGTGTTTGTCGTCCTCTTTCATCCATTCATTCTTTTGGTCTTTGTTTGATCTCTTTTTAGCTGCTTTATCTTTGTTTTTGCTTCCTTTTTGCTTCCTTTGCATCTTTCTCTTCATCTTTTTCCTCTTATTTTCATACTTTTATGTATCAAAGCAAAGTTCTCTTATGTTCTTATGTTTCATTCTTTTTCATCTTCTCATCTTCATGCTCACCCTTTCATTTTATTCCCATTATCTTCTCTTTTACTTTTTCTTCATCATCATCTTGTTTTCCCCTGTGATCATCAGATGCACTTGGGTCTTTTTTTTTTTTCTGTATTTCTATCTTTTTTTGTTCATTTGTATCTTTATTTGTTGCTTTTTCTTCTTTACCATCCCCCAGAGCGTCATCTTCATTTTGTTTGTCTTTGGTTAGCTTGTAATCATTTTTAGGAAGCTGTGTTAAAAAGTTTGGGTGGTACTCTTGATGACATCACGGCTTCAGTCCCTCTGCTTCCTGTCTGGGCTGATGTCATCATGGTGATTGACACCAGATGGAGTCAGCTCAGAAGAAAGGGGGAGAAAAGAAATAAAATCACAGTGGACGCATTTTTCTAGGCTGTGAAACGTTAGCCAAGCTTAGCATCTTCTTCTGCTCCCTGTAGGGGGCGCCACAGCATCCACCCTCCCTATCCCAGCATCTCCATAACTCCTGCCTGGCAGCTCCATTGAAGCTTCCCTGTCCCTTCACGTCCTTTCTCACAAACATACGTGTTTCACCCATTTTGCAGGAACATAAATTTGCTTATGCGCTCATGATCCTCAGAGCATACGCCTTAAATTTTAATGTCAGCACGCGGTTTTAAAGGTTAGAGGAAGTTTAGGTTCTGCTGCTCGGTGATTTAAGATTAACAGGAAATTAATGTAAGTCGGTGTAATATCCTCTGAAATGTCGACATCTCCACAGTTTTTGTCCGTAGCTTCCTCATCTTCTGAATAATTAATCGAGTCATTAAAGCAGCTTTTGGGTTTGTTGTTGTAGTTTTTGGGTTGTTGACACTTTCCTTTGTCTCCGCAGTGCCCGGTGCTCCTCCACAGAACATCACCTTAGAGGTCGTCCTGTCCAGGGTGAGTTTAAAGGCCCGCACCTTTCATTCCCGCTTCTCTCCGCCTGCATCAGTCCAGTGCAACAACATCCACATCATAATCCGCTCCATTTGTGCTGGTATTACCAGTAAAATCCAACTTTATCCCCTTGAACACACCGACTCTTTCACCTTTTACGAGCTGAGCTTACAGGTTCCGTCTCCCTTGAAGTGAGCGATGGCTGCTTATTCTGACGCACATCTACACAGTGACACAGCCATCAGTCAGCAGTCGCTCTCCAGTGATCTGGCCTCATTTTACTGATTGATGGGATCCTAGAATGTGCATAAATAAACGTCTTTGCGCGTTTTTCCCTACTCATTTACTTTTCCTCTGCTGGCTGTCCAGGCTGCTCGTGTGATTTATGTGAGGAAAAATATTTACATGCTCTAATTCACACATAGTCAATATAGGAATTGACATTTTATGTCACAAAAACTGAGTGACACCCCCTCAGTGCCCTCCAACAGCTCAGACAGCGGGTGCGGGGGTTGCAGCAATGATCACAGGGATGTCTACAATACTGTGCATAAGTCTTGAGCCACCGCTTGTTTCTCTATATTCTGCAAGGAAAATGGGAAATAAGTGCAGTGATTTATGGCAACATGTGCAAACATTCTAATACAGCTTGAGAGTCACTTTTGTTATAAATACCTTCTGTAATTCCTTTAAGTAGTCTTCAGGAAGTTCTCCAGGGTTCCTGAAGGACATTCAAAGCTCTTCTCTGAATGGTACTTCTCTTTGTTCATAATTCCATGACATCTCCAACCCCACTGGCTGAAATGCAGCCCAAAGCATGACCGAGCCTCCACCGTGCCTACAGGTGTTGTTGGGCATCCTGATTTCCTCTGAATGTATTGATGAAGATTTTAAACAAAGATTTCACATCACTCCATCAGACCTGCTGCCACTGATTTTCAGTCCAGTTCTGGTGTAATTTGCCACGCTTGCGCCGCATGTTTAGTTGCCTTAAAGGATACAGAGCACAGCATGCAGAGAAACAGCAAATGTGTAGCTAATAACTCTTTGTGAATCAACTTATTGGTGAATAATATTGACTTGACTTGACTTATCTGTGAGATATTTTCATAAATTCAACTAAAGAAATGGAAACAAATGATGTGTTTCTGTGACAGGATGCGATTAAAGTGCCTAAAGAAACAATTTAAAATTGGTTTATGGCTACATTGTTTCTGTGTAGCCACCTCACTGGTTCTTCTTCATGTTTGCTGCTTTGTAGGCTTGATTTATTTATAGGTCAGTATTAAGGGGAAATGGCCGGGTTCAAGGACTGATAGGGACTTGAAAAGCAGCCAATATCCAAAGACATTTTTTGAAAGACCTTCAGAAATCCTGGAGAACTGTTGCTGTGAAGAAATGAGGGGTGACTCAAGACTTTTGCACAGTACTGTGTCATCATCGGGGATTATCCTAGCCCTAAATAGATTTTTATATGTGTATATTCATTTCTGTGAACTTTTTGGACCCCTCTGAGGTCTAAGCCATTGTTGTCATCGACCCCTCTGATATCCCCAACCATAACCATAACCATAACCATCGCTCAGTCAGAGCAGGCTTTATTCAGCTATTGTACCAAGTCTGGGCTATCATGGACATGTCTACCTGACAAACAGCAAACACCTTTTTGCTTCTGAAATATAAAGTTAGGATCAGGGTCAGCGCCTGTGAGGATCACACCTCAGGGGTAAACTCTTTCCATTTCCTTCTTTTTTCTTCTTCTTTTTTGTTTGTTTTTTGGAATATTTTAATGTCGCCTATTTGCCCAAAAGTCTTATCTAAGCTAAAATTGGTGACTCTCACATTCAAGACCATCTTCTCCTGCATGTCCAGACAGCTTCCAGGATTCCTGCCCTTTCTAGCGCTCTCTTTGGAGCTCCCGTTTTGGCCAATATGTGCTGTGCAGTTTCACACTTGGTAACACAGAAGACGTCGGCTTCAAAGTGCCTGAATTTTGATTTGAGGACCAGTTTTTGGTGAAGCAGCAGTTTTGAGTAGACGCATCGATAGTTTTCAAACCCGAAGGCAGAAGGTCGGGTGAGGCCAGGAGGAGGTTTGTGGACTGTGAAGACTGATCCCTGAGGGCGAGGCTCACATCACATCAGCTCTACTGATGTGTCCAGTCTGAACTGGACACATCCTTGTCTTCAAATCAAAACTAACTACATTTAGTTTTTTGACTGAAGCGGTTCTTGCTGCATCCGATCAGCAGGAGGCGGCCGGAGTGGACGGTGGGTGTAGAAAGCACTCAAGTTTTACACCAGCAGCTGGAGTTCAGGGGCTGACTGCTGTCAGGGGTTTGATCATCAAACGCGCTGGCTCAGGCTTTGATTAAATTTAAATAAATGTCTCGAGTCAATGAAACAGACTTTCTCAAACCTTCTCAAGCAATCTGATCTGTAATTTTGGGGCTGATACAGCAGGAAATCTGGAAAAGCTGATGAGTCATGCAGCAGGTGTTACTGTCTATCAAAATCAAGGGAACGCTTATATAACATTAACTGAATAATTGGTTAACTAAGCTTACATACATTGTTTTACTGTTACAATGAAACACAATTATTATCAGTGGTATAATCGGTATATCACTCAGCTTCCTGTCCTCTGTTTTTGACTTCCTGGTTCGGTAAGTGAAGTCAGAAAAGTGGTGGAAATGTGAGTTTGACTAAACTTACCTCCTCCTTTCACCCTGTTTCATCAGCTGTTTGTGTGATCAGGTTATTTCATGTTACTCTGAAAGCAGCAGTGGAAAAATAAAACCAGGAATCTTTCCGTTGGCTGTGAGCGGCTCATAATTTATGCCCATAAAAATGGAAGTTCGGACAGTCTGCGGAGAGTTGACCTCATTTAATTTCTGTCCGCTTACTTTTCTGCATGTGATTGATATTTCTCTGACGAATGACTCTCGGGTCAGGGCTGATTGATTGCGGGTGTCAGAGGTGTTTGATGGTGGAGAGCCTCGGGATCCATGTGCAACAAAGAGCAATGTGGGTGTCTATTGTTGAAAGATGAATTCCAAACATACTGAAGCTGCAGGTGGTGGATCCCTGCGTCCTCCATACTGTGACCCTCGGCGTCCACTTACACAAAGACAAGAACAAAAACCACTTTTTAATAAAGGAAAGCAAAGCAGAGCAGCGCTATTACGAGTGCTGTTATCACTGCTTTAACAGGATCAATAGAAGAAAGTGAGGCGTTAAAGAGAAAAGTCACATTTTAACTAAAAAGGCTTTTTTTTTTTTTGGCTTCAAAATGCTGACTGTTAAATCTTATAAACTTCAGACACATCAAAGGCAATCAGAAAGATTTTGCATCAGTTAAGTGTCCCCTAAAACGACGTTCTTCTTGTAGCAGGCTTCATCATTTCTGCAGACCTCCAAACTTCACGTGGCCTTCAGATGCGTAGAGAGCTTCCTGGAATGGCTTTCCATGGCCGAGCGGCAAAGTGTCACATGCACTGCACTGTAGAGCAGTTATGTTTTCTGCAGTCACAAATCACACTTCTCCATCTATATCATATCACATGCTCTGATATAGAGCATGTGGGCAGTACTAGAAGAGACTTGTTAGCAGGCTGAAGCATGTTCTAAAGTTTCTGTACTTTCACTTAATCCAGGTTCTTTTTCGCGATTCCGAGATCACGGTTGTGGTTGGATTTATTTTAGAAAGGTTACCGAGTGAAATGATGACGCATTATCTAAATGGCAACTATTATAAGAGCTGATGAAATTCTCTAAGCACTAAGCAAAGATTATTCAATGCTGCCGCGAGGAAGGATCAAGCAGATCGTTTTCTACATTCAGCCGAGATCAGGTAATCATTACATTTATAAATATGTATTTAAAAAAATCAAACATTTATAAAAAATATCTGACATAAACACACAGAGATTTAAAAGGCTGGAATAAAACCATAGCATTAAAAACATAAGGATTTATTTTTGGGCTGCAACGATTCCTCGAATAACTCGAATAATTAAATTATTTAAAAAAAATAAAAATAATTTGTTGCGTCGATGCTTCGTTTAAACTGTGACGTCGCCGTTTAAAGTGCTACATTCAGTGTCGGCTCTTTGGGGAGCCGGTGAAATAACCCACGTAAGTGGCCGAAAAAGTGATGTCCAGTGTTTGCCAAAAAACAACTGGCTGTATTTGGCAGACGAGCACTTTTTGGCACAGCACCAGAACAGAGCACAGTTTGCTGGCGGTCGCCATTAGCATTAGCGGTTGTTCGGTCACCGCTCACCCGTTCTTCACGCAGCCACTGCCCACCAGAAGGACTGATAACACAACAGCAGCACTGTAGATGCTGACATCAGTGTGCACACACGACAAGCATAAAGAGGCGGAGCCGTTACTGAGACGGTGAGCTCAGGTGTTTTTCTCTTTTGAATATTTATTATTGCTCATTAATAAGACAAAGGTATTTACTATCTGATTAATCGATTTGTTGATGAATTAATAGAATACTTGATTATTAAAATAATTGATAGTTGTCCTGCATGTTTGCATCCTGGCTCTTTGACCATTGGACACAACTTGAACTTCTTACAGGGCTGCCTAGGAGTTTGGATACTGGACATAAATTATTCATTTGGAAGTGAAAAAATAAATCCAAGTATTCTGTCGAGTTTGCCTGATTAATTTGACCAAATTTGACTTGATACCACGATTCCTGACCTATAAACGTGGGCAGGCTTGGCTCTGGGATTGGTCCTCTATAGGTAGGGTTTGTTCCATAATATCTAGAGGCTGGGCCGATGTCTTGAGGTCTTTATTGAGTCATTCCTGAGAATTATTGGAGTGTAAAAGGGGCGCCTTGCCCTGCTGAATGGAGTGCTGTTGCACAGGTGGTGTTTGGTCTGCAGTACTGGTTTTATGGCTAGTATAGTAGTGAAAATAATGTGCACATGAATTCTAGGTTTCCCAGGTGAAAACATTGTAAGAAGACGCAAGGTGGCTGATATGTGTGTTTGCGGTGGACTTTTTAATTCAATGAGCCAACTAACACTCACTATGGGAATGTACAGCACTTATACTGGCTTTGACCTCATTACTCCCAACATCAAAACACCGAGCTCAGCACGGCACAGCGCTGCAGGGAGCGGGGAGTGACGGCGGTAATTTGCATGATTGCATTAGATGTTTGCTGAAGTGACAGAATCATATGGAGATGAAGAACCTGCTCAAGCTGACTGCCTGAACTGGTTTGCAGGCTCTACTTTATCCTGAAGCCTGCCTGCTGAAATCATTTCCGCAGGAGACTCCAAGACGTGAAAGTTAAAATATATGAGTGACTTAAAAGGGACTTAAACTGGGGCTGTCCATATTAAACATGGCCAAAGTTTCAAATAATGAGGTCAGTGGAAGTGCAAGTAAATCCTGAGAGCCAAAAGTTCAGATTCAGATGTTTTTTCTACTCTTGGCTCTCTATGATGTCATGAAGTGCTTATATTCCTATATTGCCACCTCACAGAAAGCCCCACCCACCTGCTCTTCATATGTCTTGTTAAATGGGGAGCAGAGTGAGCGAGTCCTGGGAATGAGCCAACTAGATCCCCCTCGAAGTGAAGAAATATCAGCTGTGATGATCATGCTGTGAAAGAAGCATGTTTGGCACTCGGAGGTGAATTTGATCAAACTGCAGCTGCAAGCGTCTGCAGCGGAAATCTATAAAAAAAAACTTCATGCAAACTATGAACGTCTGCAGCGACCAAATTACTGCTTATTTGTCTCTCTCACATGCACACACACAGCCATCCAGTGTGTGTGTGTGTGTGTGTCCTGCCTCAGTCAGTTTCTCTGCAGCTTGTTGCTGAAGGAAAAAATGTGAATCTTTCCGCTTCTGTCAAGTTTCTGCTGTCAAACCAACTTTTCAGACAAATCTGACATTTCCTCAACTTTCCTCCAGTCAGTGGAGCGTTGCTGTCAGTGTGTGTCAGTGTGTGCGAGTGTGTGTTGTTGCATGCTCGGCTGAACACAGCACAGAGTTTACAGTATGTCAGGCTGTGGGGTTTTTACCCAGAATCCTCTGGAGAGTCCAGCTGGGGTCACTCCGTGTACATGTAGGCCTGTCAGGATCAGGAGTGGGTTTAGGTATGAATCCGCTGGCTGTTGGTGCAAAATATCCTGCAGAAAGCTTCCTGCTGGAGCCATTTAGCCTCCCAGGGAGTCTCCACGGGAATCATATTTTACTCTGGAGACTTTGGAGATGTGTCTAAATATTAATTAAAGCAAATATCAGTGAGGAGTCCAGCTGAGCTCGATATGAGATGTTCAGTTAACTTTTTAGGGCATGAAATGAGTTCTTTATGGAATCTCTCAGTTGACATCCTCCTCGGGGAGCTGCCTCTTCTTGTAACATAATGTATTCATTTTAATCTTAAATGTGCAAGTTTAGGCTTTCGTAATCATATGTTTCGTGTTCACACACAAATCTACCCAGTAGTCTAAAATTCATATTTCCACAAAAATCTGGAAACATTCAATAAAATCGTGAAGATCCAGAAATAAATTCCAAATTAAAGGTTAAAGCTGGAGTGAATTAAATGAGTTAAACTGCACTAAATTAAACTCACCGATGTGCTTAAGTTGTGCTCCACCATGACGACCTGGTGAGGTCAATAACACTGATTATCTCTCCATGATGTCACCTGTCACTGGGTGGAAAACATCAGTGAAGATTTTGTCCTCAAAGCTGATTTCAGAAGCAGGAAAAATGGGCAAATGCAACGATTTAAGCAGGTTTGATCAAAGTGGGTCAGAGCATCTGCAAATCTGCAGCTCCCGTGTTCCCGTCTGCAGGGGTCAGCATCCATCAAGAGTGGTCCAAGAAAGCAACGACTCACAGGGGGAGTGAAGGCTGACCCGTGTGGTCCGAGCCACCAGATGAGCTACTGTAGCTCAAATTGCTAAAAAACATTCATGCAAGTTATGAAAGGGAGGTGCCAGAATTCACAGGGGAGAGCAGTTTGTTGGGCACCAACAATGTGCACGTGAGCATCAGAACGGGATCACAGAGCAGTGGAAGAAGGTGGTCTGGTCTGATGAATCATGTTTTCATGTATAACATGTGGATGGACAGGTTTACCTGGGGAACACCTGGCACCAGGATGTACTATGGGAAGAAGGCGAGCCAGTGGAGGCAGTGTGATGCTTTGGCAGTGTTCTGCTGGGAAACCTTGAGCCCTGCCCTCCACGTGGATGCTCCGTGTACATGTACTATTGCTGCAGACCATGAACTTTCAGCGGGATAATGCTCCCTGCTACAAAGCAAACATGGTTCAGGAATGCTTTGAGAGGCAAAACAATGAATCTGAAGTGTTGACCTGGTCTCTGAATTCCCCAGCTCTCCAATCGATCATCTGTGGGATGTGCTGGGCAGACATGCCCGATCCATGGAGGCCCCACCACACAGCTTCCAGGACTCAGTGGAAGTCCTGTTACGTCTCCTTGCACTCGTGCTTCTGTGATGCATGCTGGGTCTTTTCTGGTGTGTCAGAAATGGTGATCTTTCTCTGTGGAGTCTTCAGTTGAGAAGTGCTGAGAAGTGCTCAGTCACACCGGACTAAAAAATAGGACCGCAACCACCGTACGACTGGGAAAAGTTTGCATGCCGCAGTCTCCGACCATTGATTTTGCTACTGGGATTGTAGCATTAGCCAGAGACCCAACCAGAAATCCAAGAAGCCAAGAAGAAGAAGAGAGAGGAATGAGAAAAACTGCTTCACCACAGATTTCAATAAAGAGAAAAATAAATGAGGATCTCAGCCTTCAGTCCTGACAAAAGGTATCCAATGGTGGCTTTAGCGACACCAGCAGACCACGAGTGGGCGGCAGAATCCAGGTAAGAGACTTGTGGTGGTAACAAAGTAAGGATATAAGCAGATGGACAGAGAAGGATACTCCTAGTTAAAGTTTTCTATTTTTCTGTTTTGAGTTTTTAACCGTGTCAGCACGGATGGTGGCAGGGTGGTGTGGTGGCTGGCACCGTCACCTCACAGCGGGAGGGTCCTCGGTTCTAATCCCTGGCTGCTCGGGGCCTTTCTGCATGTCATGTTCTCCTTGTGTCGGCAGTACTCGGTTCTCAACTCTGCCTCTCACGCTACGGTAGCGGGGATAGGCTCCGCCCCCACCTGCCCACAAAGGTGAAGCTAGCTGGACCTCCAGTATGTTGGCAGCAGCAAACACAGCCGCACAGTTGCTGCTGCATTAAGATGCTGCGATTAGGTTTCAGGTAGACGTCTGTGATTAATTTATTTGAAATAACTGATTATTATTTTAATCAGTTTGCCCCCCAGTGACAGAGTGCCAATAGATTATTGCAGGCAATGATGTCTCTGTGTTTCCGTGTAATCCCAGACTCTTCAGATCAGGCCTCTGCTGCGATCGGACGTCTGTTCTGGGCTTTTGTACCTCCTATATCCCAGTGAGCGTGGACACTCGTGGTGTCTCTTCTTTAGTTCACTTCAGCAGCGTTTGGCTCTCGTCGGAGCAGCTGGCTTTCAGGCACGATTCAAAATAGCTTTTAAACCTCAAATCTGGAGGAGGTCTGTAATGGAAAATCACAGCAGTTCCTCCTTTGGCTATAACAAGTATAAAAGCTCTCCTTCACACTGAAATACAAAAGACCACATAGAATGATTCAGTTAATTACAATCATTTACATATCTGAGCTGGCCTTAAAGTTAACACTTGATTGTTCTCGCCAGGGCCGAATGTCCTCCAGGGCCTCTAATCCAGCAGTTTAATACAATTTAGTTTTGGCGTGGTGGGGTAATATCGTTTATAATATCGTTTATAATATAGTTTATAATATCGTTTATAATATCTTTTATAATATCGTTTATAATATAGTTTATAATATCGTTTATAATATCGTTTATAATATCGTTTATAATATCGTTTATAATATCGTTTATAATATCGTTTATAATATCGTTTATAATATCGTTTATAATATCGTTTATAATATCGTTTATAATATCGTTTATAATATCGTTTATAATATTGTTTATAACAGAGTTTATAACAGAGTTTTTAACAGAGTTTTTAACAGTTTCACCGGCTGCAGGTTGGAGCTGTTTCAGGAACATTTGGATCCATGCAGCGCTGCTGGCCGTGACCTTTACTGTGTCAGAGGAAAGCAAAACTTTCCTAAACTTTAAACTTTAAACTAAACTTTAAAGTTTAGTTACAGTAGTAATGGGCCAACATGACCAGGACTCCTGCAGTGATTGATCAGTGACTGATCGGTGACTGACCAACAGTCATCTCCAGCGGGGTTTTTTAAATGTCCATTGGGCATGCTCACATCCTTGCATGATAGTTGTGACTAATAATAAAACAATAAAGTAGACGCAGGTCACAGGACGCTCCCTGGTCCAATCACTGTGACTGTTTCCACTCAATTATCCTGATGAGGCGGGCAGAGCTTCAGGTGATGGTTATGAAAGGACACAGAAGCTGATGAATGACAAACTGATGATTATGTTTTTAGCTTTGGTACGGAGGGTGTAATCATCCCGTTACCATGATGACTCTACGCAAAACCCCAGAACTGGAGCTGATTAACAGCACCGGTGGGTGTCAGAGCGGGCATCTGGGAACATCTGGCATCAAGAGGCAGGCTGGAAGAACAATTTAACGAGCCAAATGTACGGATCCGCACTGCAGGGAATGTTTCTGGTAAATTACACTGTATTGATTGTTTGTTTGTTTGTTTGTTTTTTAAATCCCAAAACACATTATTTGGTTGTCTCTCTCACAACCGTGCTCGCCTTGTTAGAGACTGTTGACCCGCCCAGGATGTAATCCACCACACTAATAGCTGGGATAGACTCCAGCATCCCGCTGCTAGGGAAAGATTGTCGGATAATGTTGCCTATATAAAAATATGTTTCCTATGGTAGGTGTTCATGTTAAACTTGTCCACAGTAATATCAATGAGCCAAATGCTCAGACTGCTCTAAACACTCTGTATGATATCAGGACTCATTTCAGGTTCAGAGCCCCACCCACCTGATGTTCATGAGTGGCAGCCAATAGGAAGCATGCTGGCCTTAAAGAGCTTGTTTCACACAGGATGAATGGAGGGTCTGCTCTAAGGCCCAGTGTCAGATAAATAAGGTTTTTAAGCTGTGCATCAAGCAAAGCTACTATAGAAGAGTCCTAGAATAAAACTACAGAGCATGAAATAAACAGGATGGATGCTCACTATAAAAATCTCTATATGCAAGGAACCAACTACACACACACACAAACACACACACACACCAAGTGTATTTTTGGTATAGACAGCTGCTTGGTTTCTGAGCACACACACTGAATGGTGCAGCATGGCATTGCATGTTTTTTTGCAGACCAAATAGAGACATTTTGCCCTCCTTCTGATTGCTCCTCTTACCCAGAGGGCATTTACACACACACACACACACACACACACACACACAGTCAATGTGATTGCAGCTCTCACCCAGAGGACATAAACAAACAATCACAGATTGAATTCAGGGAGTGTTTACCCACCTGGTCGTGTGTGTGTGTGTGTGTGTGTGTGTGTGTAGGTCACAGGGTGTATGAGGCGTTCTGTATGCAGCCCTCGCGCTGCAGCTCAGCATACAGAAACAGAGGAGATGCCCACTGAATTAATTCCAGGTTCACTTTAACATTTTGTTGTTCTTCAGAGCTTTTTCATACATCGATCGCACAAATCGCTCGGCGGCACAAACAGTCGAAGTACAGCTCCAAACACAATAACAGCGCCTGCACCCATAAATTAAATGCACCAGCGCTGCTGCATGTCCTGAATCAGCAGCGCTGGAGTTTCTAAAGACCCGCACTGCTTCACAGAGCCAGAGGAGCTACAGGAGGGTTATAGGAGGAAGTGATCATCATCTAAAGTGAAAGAATCGAATGCAGCATCAGTTCAGGCAGAGCACAAAGTCCAGCTCAGCTATAATCCCAGCAGATCGGCCGATCCCAACAGAGATAGGTACTGCCAAGTATAAACTACTGCAGATGGAAATATTGGTCTGCTGTGGGCTCAAGTTGTCCTGACTGAACTGCAGTTTGAATTCGTGCCTCCTCATTCACCTCGTTCCATGTTTCTGCCTCGGTGACAGGAAGCAGACAGGCAGGGAATCGTGGCACGCTTCCCAGTCCCAGCTTCCACCCTAAGATCCCCCCAGGGTGTGGGCGGCACGGTGGAAGAACTGCCGCCTCACAGGAAGAAGGTTCTGGGTTAAATCTCCTGGTTGGCCGTACGTGTGGCGCGTGCACGTCGGTTTTGTGTGACAGTGTGCGATCAGGCTGTGCTGACTCTGTAATGGACGCGCGTCCTCTGGAGGCGGCTCCATGGCGGTCCTGTGTTGGATAAGCAGTAAAGGACACGCTTGCATTAGTCTAATTTCATGTAAACCTCTCTGAAAGAAGAAGACGTGTTTAAGAAGCAGCTCTTCCAGTTTTCTGCTACTCCTAGATTACTCCGCGTTCCTGTTATTGCTCTTTGGTATTGAGGCTGAAGGAGCTCATCCATCCATCCAGGGTTCAGCTGATCCACTGAGAACCATCAGAGGGCCGCCGGGTCAGGAGTTTCCGAAGGGCTTCTGAAGCCTGTGCTGCTCATACATTTACACCAAAGCACTGATGTGACGTATCAGACTTTCCTTGGTTATCTTCATTAATATCTGTGAGAAGTGTGTGCCCCCACCCCCGCTATGATCATCAAGGCTGTTATCTGCAGTATTATCAGCGTCATCTTCACCAGCTTTCCGCAGACCTCCGTGCGTTTTCCTGCTGTCCTCTGAGGGAAAATTAGAAAGGACGGAAGCGCTGTGAATGAGGCCGTGCCTTCGCTTGCCCTGCTGCTTCACAATGTCATCCACCCCTGAATATAAAGCAGCTGCAGGAGGCCTCGCTGCTCCAGTCAGAGCAGGAAAACGATAGAGAGAAATGATCCGGTGTTTCAGTACAGCCGGAGGCCACTTCACCCCAAATCACACATGGAAAGGAAATACTTGTGATATCAGCTTAATCGTTCCACGCTTCCCATTCAGTTCAGTCAGCGCCGTGAAAGGCGCCGAACTCACTAAATGAATGGATGCAGTGATTTCTACCAGTGTACATGTGAGATGATTCTCTCTTTGCCTGCTCAGCACAGGATTTCTTCTTTTGGACTGGGACATTTGTTACTCCAAGTGAGAGAGTTTATGTATCTCAGGATGCAGTTTAGGAACACGGGGAAGGTGGAGGGAGTTTGGTGCAGCATCCACAGTAATGCTCGGGCCTCTCGAGGCCGGCTACCCTCTCTGCACTGAAAGGAGCAGCTGAGGCGCTTGGGGCGACTGATCAGACCTCCCGGTTTTCTCTTCTTGGAGGTTTTCTGGCTATAAAGATTGGAAGGAGAGCCCAGGGTACACCCACAGCTTGCTGGAGGGATTCTAGATCATCTGGTTCCCCCCAAGAGGAAATGGGAAACATAGCTGGGGCGTGCTTATTCTCCTGCCGCCTGGTTGAGTGGATGGATGTTTTAAAGGCATGTTTTCACTGTATCCATCACGAAGAATGAGAATAATGTTCACTGTGACATCATCACACTGATGTGCAACAATAAACAAATGCCGGCTTGATCTAAAAGTTATAGAAATTAAAATCGGAATCTTAGCTGATTAAAATGTTGCCAGTTTGGTCTTCAGTCATCTTCTTGGTCGTGTCCAAACGTCCTCTAGAGCAGCTGCCACCTTCAGATCGTTGCGTAGAGATGCTGCTCTGTTCACGTGCACTGTGCGCTCGGCAGTTGTTCAGAGAGAAAAGATGAACTTCTGCTTCAAACTGACACATTTTGTGAGGAGGACCGCCGCTGAGAGCGGGATCATGGTTGTCATTTTTCACCTTTGTGCACCAAGAATTTATCATTTTGTGAGACTGCCATTGTTGTAGTTCCACCTTTAGCATTTCAAGGCATCTAAGAGAGAACACTGAGAGGAAACTGATGGCCTGATCTACCATAGCATACAAGATTGAGCTTCAGAGTGATGCACTAGCAGAGACCCAGCTCGTATCAATGAGAGTGCAGGCGGTCAGGGCAATACTGAGACACCACTGAAGGCAGATTGTCCAGATTCAAATGAGGAACATTATGACCTAAGCTTATATAACTGTTTACCACTAGCTTCACTACAGCATTTATAAGTGCATTTGTACAGCAGTGGAAACACCAAATGTAAACTATAATATATAATTAGTTCTTCTGATGCATGATCTCCATATCTGTCCACAGAGCGCCCGCCTTTAAGTCACTGATGTCACCCCACATGTGACTTAAGCTGTTACTTTTGATTGGTCATTCCAAGTTTTATCGATCTGAGCGGCTGTGAAAGCCGACCTTGGCTCCTAGGAGGACAAAGCCCAGATTTTGATGTGTCCGGTGGGAGCAGTCTCAGGGCCTGCAGCAGGTCTTAACTGCTCTAAATATCGCATGCGCAGTGGTGTATTTAGTGGAGCTGGACTGCTGTAGTACCCCTGTAGTACTGCTGTAGTACTGCTGTAGTACTGCTGTAGTACTGCTGTAGTACTGCTGTAGTACCGCTGTAGTACCGCTGTAGTACTGCTGTAGTACTGCTGTAGTACTGCTGTAGTACCGCTGTAGTACTGCTGTAGTACTGCTGTAGTACCGCTGTAGTGCCGCTGTAGTACTGCTGTAGTACTGCTGTAGTACCGCTGTAGTGCCGCTGTAGTACTGCTGTAGTACTGCTGTAGTACCGCTGTAGTGCCGCTGTAGTACTGCTGTAGTACTGCTGTAGTACCGCTGTAGTGCCGCTGTAAGAGCCTGAGTTGAACGAAGTAGCTGTTGTTGTGGAGGAATAGAGCACTTCTCTCCGGATGGAGAGCAGGTATGCTGGCAGCATTGTCCTCCTTCACGGTGTCCTTCTTTTTGTCCTCGTGGGAGTCGTCGCAACAGGAATTTAACTTCTGACCCGTTTCCTTGGAGACCTCACATCCAACTGTGTCCTGTCAAAGTGGCTAATTAGTTAATGAAGCGCGTGCTGATGCCCAACCAGAGAGAGAGAGAGAGAGAGAGAGTGTTTGGAGGAATCTGGCCCACTCACATTTACTCAGTTTGCCCCCCCCCCCCCCCCCCCCCCCCCCCAGCCCCCTCCATCCTGCTGCCTCTCCTCTCTTTCCCCTCCTCCCTCTCTTTCCTCTCATAATCAGTTCTGCTGTAATCAATTAGCTGGATGAGGAGCAGCAGAGGGAACAGGTGCAGCTAAATGTTAATGAATTCCTCTGCGGCCATCCTCACAGTAACACTGGCTGAATATTTAAACTGCTTGTTGGACGGATGACTTGCAGCAGCTGAAGCAGGGATACGCACACCAGCACTCTGAGCGTGTTTGTGCGTTATTACAATAACCTGTGTTACTGTCTGTGCAGCAGGAAGCTGTTCTGAGAGGTTTGGACTTGTGTAAAACTGCCAGCAGATCGGTGTGTGATTGGGTAATGAACCAAAGCAGGACACCGTGAGGCAGAGTGACATTAAAATACTGAAAGCTTCCACTCTGAGCAGCAGTGATGCACATGTGTACCATCAGTTTAGGCACATGGGCGGTCAAAGGTCACACACGAAGTAACAAGCAAAATCTGACATTAATATGCAAACTGTGAAGATCGATTAACTGACTGGATGCAAAATAAATGAATACAAACTCAAAACCACGGCAGGCCGGCCAGCGTGTATTAAAACTGTCACACCAGGAAAGCTGGATTTCGAAGGTCATGAACAACGTGCACCCAGCCTGTTGGTTAGGTTCTCATTCAGCTTAGACACATCCACACCTCTAACTGGCACTCTTCATGCAGGGCCAGATAGCTAAGTAGCTTTAGCCTTGCTATGCCTGTCTGCAACCCACTTTGCAACCCACCTCCACTCCTCACAGTCATGTCTGGTGTCTTGCTGAGCCACACTATAAAATATAGAAGACTGCATTTGGAAATAAATCAGTTCTCATGAATGAAGTGCATATAAGAAAGTTAATCAGAGATTGCTGACTGCTTTAAAGAAGGTAACATGGATGCAGATCAGACTGCAGGGCGGTTTCTTCCTTTGCTTATCCTCCAAGTCTGCAGCAGGTTTCATGAGATTCAGCCTGAAAGGTTTTTTATGGTGAAGCTGCAGCAAAGTAGTGTTTTTGTGTGGACTCATGCATCTGTCTGACGTGCCCATTTCAATTAAAAGTCACCAGTTCACAATGTCAGAAACGAGGGATTCATTTATCCAATATGCAGCATTTAGTTGTATCAGCCTCCACTTTTTAAATATCCTCCCATTTATCTTAATAGTAATTTCTATTATTATCAGTTACACCCACATGGACGACTTCCGGGAAACTGAGGATTTTTTCTTTTCTAATTCATTAATCTTCATTCATTAATGTTCAGCCCACCTGACACACACACACACACACACACACACACTCTGGGTCACACTGAGTATATCAGCAGGCTGGTTGATGGCAGCTGCCTCACAGAGCAGAGCGCACTGGGGGCCAGGCAAACATCTGCTGTGTGTGCGTGCACGCGTGCATGTCTGTTTGTGTGTGTCAGAGGTGGGTTGTTAACATGCAAATAAAGCAATTAAAATTCATGCAATGCACACCCAAGCACACACAGATACACACTCATACACGTGCAAATTGAAACAGAAACACAACAGAAGCCAGATGAGCTTCTCTGCTGATTACTGATCAGATTTGCATGCAGGCCCTTTTCACACTCTCCTGCCATCAAAACACAAACTCTTTGAGACACAATGCTGTATTTATGTTTGTGATACGTTTGACAGCATGTGGTGCACGTGATCTCCTCGGGGTTATTTAATCATGTTGGCCCCTTTCAGACTTTTCTACTTTTTTTTTCTTTTAATAATTCCAAACCCTCAGAGCAAATCACAGCCATGGTATCAAAGTAAAGATCATGCTGTGATGTTCGCTTTGGTGATACTTAATATTACACATGAGCTGGTTAATTCGGACACAGACTATTAAATTCTATTAAACACGTTATCACTCTCTTAATAGGTCTGTGCTTCTTGCATTAAATTTTATGTTGGTAGGCAGAAACTTTGAGACTTAAATCTACATTAAAACCCCATCTGACTCCAAGCTGCTCCTACAAGTTGTAAATCAAATCCAAGGAGACCACATAGACAAAAGGGGCTCTCTGAAATCAGATCAGCAAACAGAGAATGAGGTGCACAATTGTTACAAACTCCTAAATGAACACAAAAACCCCCAAATGGCCAGAAAACAAGTCACAAACAGACATAAAAAACAGAGACACCTGACTCTGTCCCAGTGAGATGAAACACAACGACAAATACCCACAATGGTGACCACTGTAAAAGACACACAGTGGGATGTGTTTAAAGAAGCAGAAAATGAAACCTTGCACAGAAAGATACTGCCAAATACAGAAAAATACTGCCAAATACAGAAAGATACTGCCAAATACAGAAACATACTACCAAATACAGAAACAGGCTGCCAATATGTAAGTAAACTGCTGAACAAAATAACCATAAAAATGTGGTCCATATTTTGTCCTTCTCGTTGAGTCTGGGTCATGACGATGGAAAAGAGCTGCAGCGAGACCACAAAGAACTCCCACCGAACCCAAACAATGTAACAAAATGCAAAACAACAGAGAAACAAACTGAACACATGACAAACGGACTCAAAATGGCCACAAAGTAACAAGAAAGTGGAAACTAGCACAGCTGGATTAAAAGAAAACACAAAGATCCAAAACTGGCCTGAAAGAAACTCAGAACTATCAGAACTGGATCAAAAGCCAAATGGAACTCAGCTATGAGACACTATGGCTGGAAAAAGAACTACAGTGTGCACAAAATGGTCCCAAAGAGGCTAAAAGTTCACAAGCAATGACCCCCTGATATCAACTGTTCACAGACAATCACACAGCAAACATCTGTGAAACTCGCACCTCTTTCTGTGTGAAGCTCGCCGTGAGTCACGTGATCTTTGGCAGCTCTGTTTACTTGTTGTCTGTTGTTTGTCTGTCAGAGCATCAAAGTGTCCTGGCAGCCTCCTCCACGCGCTGCCCAGAATGGGATCATCACAGCTTACAAGATCAAATACAGGAAGACCGGCCGGCGTGGAGACCAGGAAGCCATCGAGCCCAACAACCTGTGGTACCTGTTCACAGGTAAGCCTCTGAAAACCAATTCCATTTAGTGTGAAGGTGTGAAATGGTTAAAGACGTGTTTGCTGTCTGTTTTACGAAGCAGCACTCAGACGGGAGCGTTTGTTGGGGATTCGGCTCAGAAGAATAAAGTATTTGGCTTTTTTCATACACGCAGTACTTGTTAGTAAGATCAGTTCAGTCTCATCAGGGGGCGGTTATATCTCAAAGATTACAATAAGATGCCAGACTCATCCTTCAGGATTTGCCCTCATTTTCTCCCCCCAAATAAATCTTTTAAAGCTGGACTCTTTGTTCTGACAATGAGTGTGCTTTTTGGGCCCAAACTCCACAAACGGTGCTGTAAAGAATGCCTTCATATATGTGAGGATTTAATGAAAGCACAGGAGATGTGACAGTCAGCATGTGTGAATCGTCACACAGAGACAAAGAAGATTGAAATCCTGAAGGTGTGTGTGTGTGCGTGTGTGCGTGGTGGAGTCGAAGTCTGTCCGACTGTGGGTTCAGAGGCACGAGACAGTTGAATGACACTAAGGTTGAACATGAGTCAGGAAGGACCAGAGCTAGCTGGTTAGCAGCATCTGAA
>VUQK01018162.1:0-21545 GCA_015106715.1 Bujurquina vittata | reverse complement strand
ACTTGCATTTTGTGTTTACTTGTGTTGTCCTTGACTATTGTTTAAATTGGTTTGATGTTCCGAAACACTTAAGTGTGACAAACATGCAAAAAAACAGGAAATGAGGAAGGGGGCAAACACTTTTTCACACCACTGTAGGTGCCACTGACATCAAGACAAGAAAGCTCCGTACCATGCACGGAGGATTTCACCCCAAATCGGGCACCCTGTCACTGTATACTAAGTGGAAAAAAGGAAGCCAAGGACTAGTGAGTGTCAGAACCACTTTGGGTAGTGATGCCCAAACTGGGGGAGTGACTCCAGTAGATTTCAGGAACGACATATGAAATCTTTGTCCAGAAAAGCACAGTCCTAGGAACAGCTAACATGCTGCGCAGGACCCGCGAGCTTCCAGGTGTCTGGTAGAAGACCTGAGAGCTTGAAGGTCAAAGACCACCCACAGGGAAAGTGGGTAATCTTTTTAAATAAAAAAAAATAATAATAAAGTGGTTCATTGTTTCCTTCCTGATTAGTTTATTAAAAGAAACATTTATATCAAAAATATTATTTGGCATCAAATCGAGTGATGACTAAAAACACAATCCCAACCTTTGTTGTCTCAGCTGGTAATGCTTGATGAATTGTGGCAGCTCTGTCTGTAGGTTGAAGGTCTCTGGTAGCCAAGCCGGTCCTGGGCCGCCTCTCACTCTGCGAGCCACAGCAGCCAGAGAGTCCTTCACGGTGACGATGCTCTCACAGGGAAACTGGTTCAGCAACACGCGAGGTCGCTCTATGCTCAATTTGCTGCCAAATAAAAACATGACAATGAACTTTTCTGACAGTCGAACTGGAATTTCACTTAACAATGGCCGATAGCGGCTTCATTGAGCGTGAGCATAACTTTGCTAATAGAACTAGACAACTACCACATTTGGCTTTGACATTAACTCGTGAAATTTGACTTGAACCTTCTGATATATTATGAACTGAAATACCTCTGCAGTATCAAAATAGGCAACTTTTGGCTGTACTGGATAAGTAAACTTAAATTTCTGGCGTTCCTGGGATGCATTTTACATTCTTTCCAATTGCTTTTCTCATGTGTGTTACTCTAAAGTTGCTCTGCCAAGTACAACAAGACTACTGAGCTCTTTTTTTTGAGTTCCGTCTCCATGATTCTCCATGTGCAGACAGTAACCCATGTTACATCCTTCAAGCCTGGTGGTGATTGAGATTTAGCTTCATGCTCCACTAGTGCACAGCTTGTTTGTCATACTTAGATGCATGCAAGCACACATTTTAGCCTGATGCATCCAAACACAGAAAAGGGCTGTTTCTCCCAAACGATAAAGTAGATAATATATTTTAAATGCATAAAAAACAGAAATTTAAATGCTTGATTGTTGTCGTTTTCATTTGTAAGATTTTAACACATGCCATCTATTTGATATGGGAAACATATTTTTCCCAAACATGACGAGGAGTAAGAGTTCACATTCACAAGTACAATCTGCACAGCAGCGCTGTATGTAACTGAGTGGAATACATGCAAATTAGGGGTGCGGGAACTGAGTGAAGATTCATCCTGCTGGAGCCACACACACTCCTCCAGCGTGCACAACGCACAATGCGGCAGACAGACACTGCCCCCTCCGTGCCCACAAACACAAGCTTGTGTTTGTGGAAATGTTAACGCTCCATATTAAAATGCCTTACCACTTCTTAAACAATATTTCACAACATAAAATACAGTTCTTAGTCTATATATGGGAGTTTATGAAACTGTCCCAACTTCAGAGTGCTCTTCCAACTAACTCTCATGTGGTTGATGTTTATTTACATATGACTGTTGAAACTTTTGGACATACTGGAAACAATCATGGGAGGTGAACTCTGTTCACTCTTGTGACCTGGTGGTGGCGGCCTCTGGGATAAATGGTGCATCAATGAGTTCTGGACCCTGAAGGGACAGATGATTGCCTTAATTGATGGCTGTTTGTCCATGTACTCCAATTGTGTTTACCACACATCATGCAGTTATATCTTCCAAGTAATCACTAATTAATGTAGTAACCTGTACATTACAACTCGCATGTTGTATATGCTTATGAACTTGATGAAAATTGGGGAAATACCTGGTGCACGAAATTGAAATTGGATTCAATTAAAACTGAGATTAGAATAGTTACACAACAATTTTCTAAGTTCCGTGACAAGCATAAAGGCACAGAGTTGTTTTCCTAATTCCTGTTTAATAAAGTTTGTTTAAGATCAGCATGCACTGGGTCACAACCACCTCGGCAGATCATCTGCTCTTTCTGCCCTAAGCTCAAGCTTGCCGTCTCTCTCTCTCTCAACAGCTCAATCCAACTCAATACAAACTGTGAGCAACCCATAATATCAGAATATAGCAAGAACCACAGCTTTTTGGACAATTTTTGAAGATGTGCCTCTGTATTTGGACAAACTAAAAATCATTTATATTTAATAACTGTTTCAAATACTTGGATGAAAATCTTCTGCAGCAGTGACTCTTTTAAGTTGATAACATCACCAAAAGCTGCACTGAGTTGGGAAAACCCATGAGATATGTCCTGGAATCAGTGATATGGTAAATTCTTGTTCACTCAGTGTTTTATACAACATGCCTCATTCACCCATTCATACAAAAGCACTACAGCTAGTGCCTTCTATCTAACATTCAGTATTCATACTTTGACGGCTGCATCGGAGAGCAACTTGGAGTTCAGTCTCTTGCCCAAGGATACTTTGGTATGCACACTGGAGTAGCCAGGAATTGACCCACCAACCTTCCAACTACGGTAGTAGATAACCTGCTCTACAGCTACAGCCACCAATGGTTTAAGGTTCTCTAAATACTACTTACAGAATATACTTTGCATGGAAAACTACTATAACCAGCATTATTGCCTGGATTCTGCATGTTAACTTGTGTTCGTTTGAGGAAGCCAAGCACACTGGACCTTTTTTAATCCAACAGTTCTTTCTTGAGACGCTCTGTCAGGTCGTAACTGTGGGCCCCTTCAGTTGGCCATTGGAGCATATCCTGTTTCTTCTCTTGGGCTGCTTTTGCACTATGCTTTGGGTTGTTATGCATCTGCACTGTGAAGCTCTGTCTGATCAGATTTGCAGCATTTGTCTGACTCAAAGCAGAGACTACAGCCATGTAAACATCAGAATTCATCCTGTTTCTGTCAGCATCATCAATAAGCACTAACGATCCAGTTCCATTAGCAGCCATGTCCATGCCATAATCCTGCCTCCACCATGGCTGACCTAAGGATGTACCACGCACCATGGAACAATGGGGGAACAGGCCACGAAACTTTCAGCCTCTGAAAATGGCAACTATGTTTAAAAATGGCAGTTATTATTATACAGTTGATGCACCCACTGAATTAAAGCTGAAAGTCCTTCAATCATGTCTTTTAAAGTCCACAAAATTTAAAAGATTGCCCAAATACTTACTGACAACAGCAGGTGCCAAATGCTGCTATTTCTGTAAATAATTCCCTATAAATCTGCTTCATACTGACCAATAAGTGAGCTAACTCCAGAACCAGTCGTACATAAAGAAAGCAGGATCCTGAACGCAGGTTTGCTCACCTGTAGTTTTTGATGTGATTATAGCACCAAATGATGTCAGCCTCATCCTCATCCTCGATCAGATGGAACCGAGCGTGTGTCAGGTTGTTTGTTACTTGTGACATTTCGGAGTAAACCCTGGATTAAACGGAAAGAACGGAAGGATTGAGAAATGCTTTTCAATTGGCACTTAAACTCCTTAGCTGATGCTGTTTTTACATAAGGAACATCACAGCCCAGCAGCTGAGCAGTAAATCAGGGGTTTGATTCTCAATAATGCTCCATTGTTTACATGCTGTTTACCGCTCTCGCTGCCCGTCTGCTACTGATACTGAACTTCCATTTAAAATGTTTGGAAGTTTGTCACCGCACTGTTTATAACAGGACGCATTGCACCAGGATGCAGAATTAAATCCTGAAATTTTTATTACAGTAAAAAGACATTTAATTTTAAATGACACTTGGATGACCCATGTGTAGTAAGATAAGAAGTATTTTTGAATTTGAATAACAGAAGTGTAAATCAATATCCGACTAGTCTTAAAGTCACCCTCCAACTCCTGTTTAAGTTCCCCATTTGTGCACCTCACTGTTGACAGATGAAGGAAGTGAGGGGTCACAGTGACAGCTGGACTCCTCAAGCAAGCACTTGTGTGTAACTGAAATAAACTCCTTACTATTAGAGCTGCCTGGGTGTGCAGGTCTTTCTTATCACATATTGTGCACAGCTACTTTCAATACTGCTATTTAATCAGACACTCTCTCCAACTGATCTGTAACTTCAACAATTCCTTCCTCTGAACTATCAACTGGATGCCACTCCTACACGACTGCTCAAAGAGGTCCTATTAATGATGGCTTCAATGTGACCAAACTATCTATTAATGGGCCACGTACCGCAGGCCTTTAAGGTGGCAGCAAATAAATCAAGGCTGCCAAAGTGAGACACTTACTTGAGGATTTTGCCTTCAGGTACAGTGTAGGGTTGGATTTGCTCTGGAAGCTGCTCTTTGTTGTCCTGCATGATGTTCTGGAGTGACAGACACAGATGATGCAGCAGCACCCTTGATTTCTGACACTTTGTTACACAGTGTAATTCAGTCCAAATAAATCCTTGCGTCCTTCTGCCACACACACACACACACACACACACGCACACACACACACCCAAAAATGAGAAATCCTAAAATCGTAATAAAGAACACTGGCACTCTGTTGTTCGTAAAAACTAATGTGGTTCAGACTCTGCTCTTCATTTTGAGACTTTTATTCATCTTTAACAAGAATCTAACAGACTGAACGTGACTTTGAGAAATGAAGAGTAGTTTGGAACTTTGACCTCTGTTCTGACACAACAGCAACTACTAACATTACTACTACTACGAAAGCAGTAAGGAAATACTTTGTTTTTTACATGCTGCTTATGTATTTTTAATGAGAGTGTAATATGTCATATAGCGAGGTTCACCTGAGGTTGTATTTAACACATTCGGACCAGTCAGACAAAGAGCTGCTAAGGTTATTTTTTTTGATGTTCAGATATGTAAAACTTTAGGCTCGAAAGATGATTATAATGATTTGATGTCCTAAAGTCTTCCTGTTAAACTGGGCTTCTCCAAATATGGTCATATATAGACTAATCGTGATCCAGATTACACTTCCCATCTGCCTAATCAGCCATTGTGTTAGCACCAGTTATTAAAGTCACTCTCACTACAGTATCTACGAGAACCTTGTGACATGAGCTTGCTGGTTGCTAATCTGCACATTTTTCTGTCAGTGCAGAGATCTTTCTTGCTCTGTACCTCATCTCTCGTGATTGCTAATTGTATGTGACACTCCTCACCTCAAAGAATGAATCCAGGGGCTCCTCTGTGATATCGCTAACCCCTTCTAGTTCAGCAGGTATCCATGGTAACAGACGGCACTGACGTACAAGAGGGTCTGGCTCCCCAAATGCATAGTCGCGGGTTACTTCATCTGTTGATAATAATGTGATAAAAAAACAATTGTGGCCCACGATGTGCTTTAATTGTGTGATGCATAAAAATAATTTTTAAAACCACTTTTTTAACCACCACTTTCAAAATTATGTCTGCGTATGTCTGCTTTTACCTCCTTCATGCAGGTCCTGCAGGGGCCAGAGCACAGTATAGGCTAGCTGGCCTTGTATGTAGAAGAATGGGGCCATGCTGCAGGTGGGTTCATCAGAGTGCTGCACCTGAGAGCCAAACTCATCCATGATGTACCACATGGGAACCTTGTCCTCTGCGGACTGCACAGGAAGACACAGGAAGAACATTGTGAAGCTTCTGATTATTGTTTCCATTACACATTTAAAAGAAGTTTATATCTAACCCATCTAGAACTCCCTGAACCGCTAAACCATTGAAAGAGGCCCATTACGTCACACTGCTGAATGGCTCCAAGCATGTCTTTGTTCATCGACAAAAACAATTTTTGAAAAGAGGAAGAAAAACAAATGAGAACATTAAAGCTGCAAGCAGCGATGACAGGGCCCTCGCAAAGTTGTTGAGTGGTGAAGCCACGATTCATGGCTGCTACAGTCAGGAGCATCACGGGTCACCTGAATGTCTGTAGCCTGGTAGGTTTGCCCAGTAGGTGGTGTGGGCAAGTCTGTCAAAACCTGTTGGCACGTCAATGTGTTCAGGACAGGAGGCTTATCAAACCACTCAAGTTTGGTGCAGATTGCAGATTCTTCAGACTCCAGAACAAGTCTGAAGAAGGGCGCTGTGCCCAAAGCCTCACTTTTTTGAGGCTTAAGGCAATAAATGTTCCTCCAGGAGCTTCTTTGGTCTGCGGACTGCCGACTTGTGTTGTGTTTTGGACTTAAAACATCAAAATCTGCCATGCCGCCAGGGTCACGCTCTTTGACGAGAACTCACACTTTTGAAAACAGCGTAACACAACTCTTTGAGGTTTTCCTGGTTCTCCTCAGCCACCTCAAAGCTGTACCTCAAAGTTTAAAACATGACATTTCCTGTTCCCACTACACAACGCTGCTACTGTCATTAAATAATGTCATATGGATTGGGGGGGGGGGTTACATTTAAGAGGTTTGGGCCAGTTTGCATAACGTCTGTGTGAATGACAGCCAATCAAAATTTCATGATCTAAATTCACTGTGGCACCGCGGCCACGCCCTCCAACAAAAACCAACCAGTTTCCCAGTTTAGCTTCATCCATGCGTGCAGTTCACACTGACCAAATATGAAGTCAGGTCCATTAAAACCCTAGAAGGAGTTTAAAGTATAAGAGCTGTAAATCGCCTAATTAATTCAAAATGGCAGACTTCCTGTTGGATGTAGTGCGAGGGGATTTTTTATGTGTCTTGACATGTTACATATGTGTGCCAAATTACATACATGTAGGTATAACACAACAGTGGGTCTCAAATGTAGTGTAGTGGGGCTCTTAATCATGTGTCGATTTAGAGCGGTTTTGGAAGGGTCATGTGTGACACCACTAAAATATGTAAATTTACAACAGACACGATGCTTGTGCAAAATGGTCTTTCTTACATTCACACAATGTCTTCTGCCTGACAAGAAAATACAAAATACATCTGGCTATTTCTCTTTTTGACACCTATAATGATGATTTTTCCCTCTGAGATCAATCAAGTTATTCTTATTCTTGCTGAATCACTGGCATCCTATTCCAGTACCACCCTTTAATTCAATAAGCTCTTTAAAATGGCCAGTTTTCACACATGCAGACTGCATGGTTAGGTGCTGGATCTTTTACACCATTAGCAAGAACAACCCCAGAAGCACCAAGGCTGAAGCCTGCTAGGAACTGGAAACTGCTGGTACACCAGTATACCTGTCCACAATGAAGCAAGTTTTTCATCACCGTGGACTGAGAGGACCAAGAAAGTCGTCTCTGGTCCAAAAGCTTGACTGAAATTTGCAACTGCCAACAAGGACAAGTCAAATGTCCTCTGGAAAATGTTTTTTATGTCAGATAAGACAAAGATTGAGCTGTTTGGCCCTAATGACACGAGGTGTTCCAATAGGACAGTGCTCCCAAACACACATCAAAACTGGTTCTGTACATGCAGATCTACACTACAGATGATCGGGATGACAAAGACAGTTGTTCTCATTAAAATAAAATGATTTCATGCACCGGGTTATTGAAATCCTTCTCTGAGGCCTAGAGCAATGCCAAGCTCAACTCGAATAAGTAAAAGTGTTGTATGAAGTGTCACATTGTGGCTTGTTCCTGTAGCAGCTACACAAACCTATTAGGTTACTACATATCTAAGTGATAATCAGTGGTGTTGTCTGACGCACCCCCTGAGAGAGCTGATAGGTCTGGTTATACTTCCACATGCGCTCCATCACCAGCTCCACTGTGTCAGGATCAGGGACCTCACCATGGAAGTCCAGCCCCATGAGGGTGGCCATCCTGGGCAGCAGCCCTGGGATCTGTTCCAGCTGCTGCCGGGCATGGTCCACGCGGTATGTCCATGCGTGATCCACCAGGAAAACACTGCAGGAATATGGGAAAAAGGTCTTATTAAATGTTCGCTTTGGAAATTTAAAGAGCTTTTTTGTAATTCAGTTGAAAAATGTTTTGGGGCCTTACCCAGACATGCTTTAGAATAAAAAAAAACAACTTTTACTGCCTATATTTTTACCCAAATATCTGTACTTTTACTTATTACATTATCAGACAGACTCAGGTTTAGGTTTAACACGTCTGAGAGAAGTTTGCATTTCCGCTCACTGTGCCCTCCAACATCAATGATCTGAGCCTAAACGGAGGAACAATCCTCCATCATCAGGGCTTATCGCATCCAAAGGCATTAAATATAATTTATGTATCATTTATAGCGCTATAATCAGGGGTTAGAGTGGACTGGACTGAGGGCAGATGTAATCAATCTTAAAATTTTGAGCCCATAACATTTTTTTGCTCTCCAAGTTGACGCAGCACACAGACCCAGCATCAGTCGGGGAAGAGTTAGCAGTGGGCGCCCTCACCTGGTCGGCTCTGAGGCCTGCAGGCCACTCTCCCGGGTAACAACCACTTTACATCTGGTCTCAACTCCGGGATTACCCTCCTTCTTCTCTCCATTTTCTTCATCTTCTGGCTGAATCTGCATTATTCCAAAAACCTCCCCAGCATCATAAACCTACGTTAACAAAAATAACACAATGGATCTGTTGGTATTTCTGTGCGAGAGCACTGCTCTTTGGTTTGCATGCTTGTCATCACGCACTTTCTATCGTTACATTGAGTGTCAAAGCCAGCACATGTGCAACAGTAGTCCTTGAGATTCTGCAGTTTGCTTAGCAAACATGTGCACACATCAGCGAGCGTGACACCAATTATTCCCCGAGCAGTACGCCATCAGAACTTAGAGGCGTCCTGGAGAACTGATGTGTATCAATTTGATATGTTTATTCAGCAAAGGGAACAACGAAAAAATTAATAAAGCAAAAAACAAACACAAAAACAATATTTTTAAGACGAGTTTACCACTCCATAAGTAACCGAGCGATTACTCGTGCATTTGCTTTTCCTAAATGGGCTGAACGTGCTTCATACAGCTGTCTGTCGTGCCGGAGCCAGAGCACACCTCGTTGGTGATTTTGTGATGCAGGCTCCTCCAGTAGATCTGGGGGATTCCCGAGGACTGCAGCGCTCCGCAGTGGAGCGCCACGAAGATCCCAAACTCCTCGTCCTCCACGCCGATCGGAACCATTGGGTTTGTTGACATTACTACACTGAAAATGGAGCTCACGTGGAGTCGGCGACAGTAAACCCGGAAGGACGTGTAAAACAGCTGACACAGCGGTGCATTGTGGGAGTCCTGGCTTTCATAGAGGCGCTGGTGCGGTCTTTTTTTTTTTTTCTCGTGAGAACGTTGTCTTAAAAAGTAACACTTAAACAATAAATAAATTAAAAGCATACAAAACTACAATACGAAGCACAGTGTGTGTAGATTAGCTTGCGAGTGTCCTCTGCTGCATTCCTGGCACAAGCTAATTAAGCTAATTGTACAATTGTCGTCCTCTCAGTCCATGGTGATGAAAAACTTGCTTCATTGTGGACAGTTACACCGGTGTTCCAGCAGTTTCCAGTTCATATTGTGGAACTGATCTCCCAAATTGGCTCTGACATGATACTGGTGATATCTGCTGCTAGCTCTGCTCACAAATGCCACTACCACCAAAAATCATCTAAATCATAAAAATGAACAAAGATACAGTTAGTGGTGTTACAGGTATTTATTCAAACAGATAGACCAGGCAGGATCCACATCCAAACACAGATTTAAAAGGAAACATCACACTCACAAAGCTCATATTGCTGGCTAGAGTTTAGAACAAATCATTTAAAGGACATTTAAGACACAATGTTCAAAGAGTCTCAGTCAATAATGAAAAGAATCTCAGATGTTTACTGCAGCTTATGCTTAATACATTTTTTAAACCATCTCATAAAAAACAAGAATTTTTTTTTTTTAGAAATCTGTCAAAAAAGTGTTTAAAAATTACTAAATTTACTGAACTGAACTCACTGTGCCGGCACTGAACTTAAAAATTAATTAAGCATAACATTCAACCACTAAAACTAATTTTACTGTTCAGGAATGCAAATAACAGTAATTTAGCATCTTAATCAAAAACAATAATGTACTTTATTATTTTTTCCCCAGTATTTTGTAAAACAGAAAATTTAAGAATTCATGGATAACAATAATTATATTTTAGCATTAAAAATATACTTTTGATGAAAGAGGATGTGGTGGATTAACTGTCAAACTCAATGACCTCATCTCTTCTATTCCAATCAGCTTACACTCAGCATGCTTTAACTATCACTGCTAACCTGTCACTGTTCCAGATTCATGTGTGCAGCTCACCCCCTCCCTTTGACCACCCAAGAGCTCCTTCCAAGCCTTCATCTTAGTCTCTTCCACCACCATCAGTGGTAGACTCCGGGACTCCTGTCTAATGCCCATCTCTATTGTATTATCAATACATCTTGTTCAGTTTCTCCCAATGAATCCCAATCTCTCCTTATTGCAGTACGAGTTGTCACTACTACTCTTACTTCTACTACATCGGCTGTTCTAAAATACAATTTGTTTTTGTTTAATAAGATATTGACTGGAGAAATTTGCTTTACATCTGATCTGATTAATCAGCTCTCCTGGTTAAACTTGGATTCATCTGTCTTACAAAGTAACCAATGGAAAGTGGTATTTTTTGATTTATAAGTATTAACAGTCCAGACATCAACTGGACCTCAGGTTATAACTCCTTACAAATAGCTGTCTTATACTGTAACATTTTGTGTTTTGTACTGCGTATACAGAATTGATCTATTCTCATGATTAAAAGTTAGGTTCCCCAACTAAAGGTTGGGTTGCTTTTGCTTTAGTTTTTTGAGGAAATGCCCTCAAAGGTGGAGCTCCAACTTTGGCATTATGAGCTGTAGGACCCTTTGGACTGCTCGTTTTATTATTTCACATGGCAATAGCTATATTTACATGTGACCTGTTAAGTCTTCCTATTAGTTTGATGTATGCTGTAACTGTATATATGTATAACATATACTGGGTAAAGCTACTGCGACATTATCTACTGATTTGGGCATTTTGCTACTGCCACGAGGCTGAAGTGCTAGATAACCCGCTAATGCGAGCAACCTTGGTTAACAAGCTGCACTCATACACTGTGTGAGTGCCACACACTGACACAGACACCTGCTCATCAGTGATAAAAATGGATTAATAATAAGAATTTCACTTCCCAAACCTGAGGCAAAAACATCTCGCTTTATGCCACACAGAAGATCATATTATTTATCTGACATTAAATGCTCCAAAAAGCACCAACACCACTATAAAACATTGGAAGGTCCACATTATAAACTTCAATTAGCAGAGGTGATGGTCCTTTATTATTGATGGTCAGGAGGTGAATTTATTTGGTGATTCAACACATCTACTTTACTTTCACACACATAAACAAACTGCACTTGGCTTCAGTTGACTGGTTTCATGATAAATGAAACCTAAAGGACAGCCCAGTCAGTGCAGTACTGTACTGAATAAAACCTGAAAATTAAGTGGATAGTAGGGTTGCAACTACTGATTATTTTAGTAATTGAGCATTCTATCAATTAATCGAGTAATCGGATAAGAAATACTTTTGTCTTAACAGTTCATCTGAATATTTTAACTTCCGCAGATGTACTGCAGATTTTTCTCCGGATGGAGCAGCTACAAAGTTCTCTGTTCTTTACGTTGGAGCTTGTCGATGAGGCGGTTGATGAAGGACCTGCAGCTGTTTCCCAGTAAAGGTTTTAATGGTGGTTACAGGAAAAAGCGCTGTGTCGATCAGTGTTTTTGTTGAAAATCTGGGAGCTGCATGAGCTTAATGCTGTAATGCTTTGTATTCACACACGCCTTCCTAAATACGTTTCTATTGC
Organism: Bujurquina vittata; assembly: GCA_015106715.1. Lineage (NCBI taxonomy): Eukaryota > Metazoa > Chordata > Actinopteri > Cichliformes > Cichlidae > Bujurquina > Bujurquina vittata. Next base: position 9,485 of record VUQK01018162.1, on the reverse strand, counting down.
AGGTCTATTTTTAGTCACTATTCAGGGATTAAAGCATAAAAAATATTTTGATGGAGCCCCTCGGTACTGAACAGGTGGCGGTGGGGTGTCCCGTCATTACCGAACAATCACTACGGCTAATAGCAGCGCCCCTTAACAAACCGGTCATAGCAATCCGTCCCGGTAGCTAAAACAGCTGATATTCTCAGCATAGGGAGCGCGCGCGCACACACACGCGGTTGTAGAGCGCAGTTGAGGTGTGGAAAAAGGGTCTTTTTTTCCAAATGAACTTTAATGCTGCTAATGTGGGTGAAACGCTGCGCTCACAGGGCACGTGAGTTTAAACGAAGCATCGAAACAACAAATTTGTGTCGAGGATTTTTTTACAAATCAATTATTTGAGTTACTCGAGGAGTCGTTGCAGCCCTAGTGGATACAGATAAAAAAAAACGAATGATGAAGTGTCTGAGACCAGACTTAAAAGGAACCCTGCATTCTCAGCATTAATGCTCGGGAGTAAACTTATTATCTCTCAGTGGATGGCCTCCTCCATTCCAACCATTACTTAATGGTATAACCAGCTAGGAAGAGTGGCCGCACTGGAACACCTTTCATACTGATCACTAAACAAAATGGAGAGTTTTCACCTTAAATGGGACCCATACCTACTCAGCCTGCAGGGCCAAACTAAGGGTCATGGTGGTGGAGACATGAAGTCTCAGTGAGCTTCCATCTGGCAGTGATGGGTGGGCTATGCTCTGTGCCCCATATAAATAAAACTGGCCAACCTGTGCTTTTTAATGTATGTATGTGAATAGGCCCCCCAATTTGTGTCAGTGGTTAGGGTTTGTTACCCACTGCCCTGTTGGTGTGTCGTTGTAACTACTGTAAATTCAATAAAATTATGTTAATCATAAAAAAACCCTGCATTCTTCTCCCAACACAATTTTATGTATTTCAAGCTCCAGAGACTATGATGACCTGGGTGACTGAGAATCTACACAGAAAATTTTATATTTCTTTGCCTAATAAATACAGTAATCTGTCAGAAACTCCACAACCAAGTTATCCAACTGCATTTAGTTATCCTATGAGCTGTTACCTGCCTTTAAAAGCTGAAAGTAGCAAAGCACCTGTTACAGGTTAGAAAAGCATGTCTCAGCTAAGCCCGGGAATGCTGCGCTCCAGCATTCAGGTCATGTGCTTTGAGTGATTCGCCACCCACCTAAGCCTGTTTCCACCACAGAAGTGCATTTAAATCACTAATGCAAATTACATGTTAAACTTTGTTTTGCACAGACATCACATTTCTATACACACTGCTGTTTTCTGACCTCAACCCCAGACTGTTGGCATCATTTTCCCAGAATCCTCCCAGTATTTCCTCAGCTTCACATCTTGAGGAAACATTCTTTGGCATTGCTCCAAACTTGTATTCCCTGCAGTCAGCGAGCAGAAACAAAAACATTTGATAAACTTGGGTGCTGCAGTTTTTCTTTGAACCTCAGCTGGCTGATGCACGGTACCTTTTTGCACATGCTGATCTGCATGACAGCGTAGTTGATGAGAGCTTCCCGTAGGTCTTTGTCTTTCTGCTCTTTAAAGCGCTGAATGTCCACCCAGGCCCTTTCAATATGCTCTCTGCAGTCAAAGATATATCATCTTTAAATCAACACAGGACTCAAAATATTTAAGGCTGCTTTTTCCCCACAATCTGCCCATATTAAGCAGCTTTCCCCACTCACTCGCGCTCAACCGTTTTCTCCTTGACGGTCTCTTCACCCTCTGCTATCAGATCCTCCAGCAGTTTCAGCCTGGCCTCCCTCTGCTCAGGTGCTTCTTGTCCAAAAAGCTTGTTGGTCATGCCTTTGAAGGAGAACGTCCGCACTATCTGAGGAGGCGAAGGGGAAAACTGAAAGCTGTAGATAGCTGCACAGGTCTCATTTCTAAGCAGATACAGTGGCGCTGAGTGAGAAAACACATGGATCAGGAAGACAATGACTATACCAGCGAGGGAAAACTGAATTAGGGTCGACCTCGTTCACATGCAGCAATGAATGATGTAGTCCAGAGTTGATAGGGAGCAAAAGTCAACAGCTTTTAAAGTTGATGACATTTGCTGCTTTTTACTGTATATGTATAACTATATACACTATATATATATTTAGTAGCTTAGGCCTAAAGAATGCTTAGAGGGAATTTGTAATAACCTGCTGCAGAACCTTGAGAACTGAATGTCATGAAGCGTGAGCGGTCTGGTACAAACACCCAACTGGAAAAGAGCTCTTTCTTTCTTCTTGTCTTCTGGTTTGTCTCTAGCAGCAGCAACTCAATGTTAGCGCAACACAGATACTTCCTCCAGACACTGCAGTCACTTCTGCACAAGTGGTGTTTAAGTCACAGCCACACACAGCTGCTCTGCAAACTTTAAAATAATCTGTTTCTGGGGGTTTTAATGTGAAATGTATGTAGTGAGTTTGTAACCCTCCTCCGGGCCTTTTTAGGCCGTTTCTTAAAGCAATTCTGGGTATATACTAGCATCTGCATTTATTTTAATAGTATCAGTAGTAACTTTACAGAGCCTGTGGATTTCAAACTCACCATGGTTTTTGTTCTGGCTCCAAGAACACAGCCACTACAATGATACATACCATTACAGATCTGCTCTGTTAAGAGTCTGCATATGCTGAACATTCCCATGTAGCCATGGGTACGTGTTAACAGGCATGGAAAAGGAATACATGTAAAAAATGAGCACAGTGTACCCCTGTAGACAGCTCTTCACGCTGCTGTTTCTTTGAGATGAGATCCTGTGAGGCCATCTCCAGCTCAAACTGGGTCAGCTCATGTTTCCTGCACACTGCCCTGCCAAAGAAGCATATACAACAGAGCATCATTATCTCCGTACTGTATGTCCAAATACATGCCTTAGACATTGAGGAGGAAAAACAGCAGCGATGCAGTGAACACATACAACATCTGAGTCTGAGAAGAGGAGGCTCCTAAGCATCATGGACAATCCATCCCACTGCATGCATGCTGCCCTGATTTGTCACCACAGAACATAGCAGAATAAGCTGTTTGGCATTGGCAGAGGAGATTAAGAAAGTTTTTTAATGGGCGCAACTCACATCCTCAACTCTGCTACTCAACCCATAAATGCATTTTCCTTACGGAAATAAACCGGCTTTCCAATGATATGAGATTTCCTGCTAAGAAGCTTTGTTACAACAAAGAAATGACTGACCAACACTTTCTATTATTTATTTATAAATAAACTTCAGATATTGAGTCATTTAATTTGGCCTTTAATTCAGGGCCAAGCAGCAACGCTGTGGGTACACATAGTGATCGTAGGTGTTCCTGTTATTGTGATATATCATCATCAACTTTTTTTCCGCTTTGCAACCGTAACTTTTGACTTGTGTGGCCAATTTAAAAAATCGAAGTAAACGGGAACTGAACTCATATCTTGGCAATGTTTAATCTACCAAAACCAGACTTGGGACCCCATCAGAAGGAAGTGCAGTAATTATGCATTGCCTTTAGGGGGCGCTATATTTTGTAAAAATGTGTTTTGACCAATAGTCGGTCATGTGCTCAGACTTAAAATGAAATTTGTGTCAGTTAATATTGTCAGAGGTCCCGAGCCTGACAAGTCACACTGGCTTTTATACAAAGTGAAACACATTTTTCACAAGTTGCAAATTTTGTCCAATTTTCATGAAACTTGGTATATATGATCTCCAGAGCAAGCCTCACAAAAGTTAACAAATTTCATTTTGGTTTGCAGCAATAAAGCTGCCAGAAAGGAAGTGAGTTTATATCTTGACAACACTTTGGCCGATCATGCCCAAACTTCATAACAGTCTTTTGCAGTCCCCAAGGACACACAAAGGGCCACACAAGAAAATTGCACACATTAATACTTTTGGTTACTTTATAATGTGCCACTTGAGTGGTTTGCTAATTGTCATTTTTTTTACTGGTTTAATTTTTTTTCACCAATATTTAATTGACTCAAATGGAACAGCTTAACTTGACATCTTCCCTTTGTCATATTTTGAGCTTCTATATCAAAGATTTACATGAAACAAAGAAATCCACAGTAGTAGTAGTACTTCCTTCCTTATCACACTCTCCCAACATCATTTGAGAGTCCTGGCTTTAAAATATTTGTTGAAGATGCTGCCACAACTTGGTCTTACCTCAGAGCTTCGGCATAGAAAAGATATTCTTTCAGCTGGTCTGCATAGTGTTCTTCTTCTTCTAAGATATCATCTATTGAGGAAGCATATCTGCAGCCATGTGACAAAAACAAAATCCTACTTCAGATGAAACACAGCTAATGCTACCCGTGCACTATATGTTAAATGTATCTGTTATTTGGAAACAATGTATCTATAGTGAAGCTACATTCAACTGATTATCAACTTAACAGACAGATTAGGGAAACGTACGCATCCATATGGTGGCCTGCGCTTTGCAGTCCATCTCCCATCTCTTTCTCTATAGCGCTCCACTCACTGCAGTGAATAAATGGATGCATGAACGCACACGCACGCACACACACACACACACACATAAGCATTTGCAAACAGGTACAGTTTGCCACACACTGCAACATTTGACAAATATTGCACAATTTACTTTACTATAAAGCACATGTCATAATATATATTAAAATGTAAGCTGCTGAGAGGTTGTTTTGTCTAAACTAAACTGGGTCCAGTCTGAGCCTTTAAGGACAGATGGTGTTGTATGCTGCGCAGCTTTTAAATTAACTTTTTGGATCTTGACTCAAAGTGACTGAGAGAATGAAAAATTCGTTAATGAAACAGAACAAATTAATGATCAGTTCCATTTTATTATACTTGCAGACACATTATAATAAACTTATCAAACCTGAAGACTCTTCCATAGTTCCCATGAACTTTGTAAACACCATATAGTCGATCAGCAACCCTCTGCAAGAGACACAGACAAAGAACAGTGTTTGTGAAGTTAGCAAGTAACTTTCATTCGTTCATTCAGTTATTTTCTGAGCTCAGTACCTGTGACTGGAACTGATTGCTTTAAGTAGCTATAATAAAAGCCTTTAATGTGACCGCATTGTAAAATGTGTGAAAACAAGTTCACCTCATCATCCTTAAAGCCTGGATAATGGATCGTCATTGTGTGTTTAGAACTTGCTTCTGCTATATCCCAAGGAGCAAAAAATGTAGGAAAAAAATGCTTTGTTTGTGTGTGTGTGTGTGTGTGTGAGTGAGAGAGAGTGAAACAGGTAAAAGAGACTTACTGCTCGTGCTCGGAGCAGCTGGGATGTGTGAGACTGCAGCTCATCACTGTAATGTTTCATCTCCATGAAGCGTCTGAGTAAAAACACAATGAAGACAGAGATTAACATTTCTCTTGATTACTTTTTAAATTAAGTTATATAACAGTGTATCTATCTACAATTATTTCATTTTAAGACCGACTACAATCAATCAATAATTTAATTATTGTGTTATACTTTATCATATTAATAATTACCTAAAGAAAAAATCTGATGATTCCAGGCTTTCTAAAGTGAGATACCTTTGCCAGCTTGGTTTGAGTAAGCTGGTATGGACCATTAGTGAAACAACGTCTCTGACTGAAGTACTCGATCAGTTCCTTTGGTGTGAAAGAAGAATCAAAGTCCCCTTTTATGTGATTTTGCATAGCCTGAAGCTCTGGGTTAATAAAGAAACCTGATTACTATCATCACAAGAGTCTTTTGAATGAGGGTTTAAAATTTGTCAGACCTGATTGAAAGAAAAAAGAGCTGTATTTGTCGCATACATTTACATGCAGTGAAATTCAGTCTCTGCATTTAACCCATCACACATAAACAATGTAGTACACAGTGGAGCAGGGAGCAGCTAGAAGGTGCTCGGGGAGCAACCTGGGGGTTAGGGGCTTGCTCAGGAGCCTACAGTGATGCCAGCCTGGGGATGTGAACCAGTGTCCTCCCATATGATTGGTAGTATACTCCTTGGACCTCTATTTTAGAGCTTGATTATACTGAATTACTCTTTCTTGGATGTTACTGAAGCACTGGAGGAACGGACATTCAGCCATAGGTGCATATTTACAGAAAATGACACGCACTGGTTGAGCAAACAACCCCAGATTTCGATGAGCTAGCTGCTCTGCCTATATTACGTCATCTTGGTCTTCACAGGAACTACATGAGCCTGTTCCCTGTCATACTGTATTATATCGGTCCTGTTAATATATGTCACACCTTCTTTGCTCGATGCGGCAGGAAACCTCAGAAATAGACTCAAACTAGTGTGTGTCTGCGCATATCAAGAGACACATTTTTTGTGTATGTGTATTGGCTAAATTACTGACTTATTTCTCCGTTGATGATTTTAATGAAATGTTTATTACAAAAACAAAAACTTCCTCTTAATGAAACATTAACTTACTTATCGGGATTTCTCACCCTGAAGGTGGCACTGAGAGCCCTGAGCCTGGAATCAGCCTGCAAAAGGAGTTACAGGAGAGACGTAAACGTTTAAATGCTGAGAGTATAGAATAGCTGCATAACTGCAGATAAGAGTCAAGAAACAGATGCTCACAAATGTCCAGTACCTTTGCCTGAAATCCTGTCTCATACACCACTTCTTTCCAGCCATGCTCCTGCCAACCACACACAGGTTAGTTATACTTCAGGAATGCATCTTTAAGAGATCATCTGATCAGGTGATTTGACCCAGCCTGCAGCACTATGCACCTCAGTGAGGAAGTGGTAGAGGATCTTGTCATTGGAGAGGACTGGATGAGAAGCCACACGAAGCAGGAAGTTCTCGAGCCCGACCCTGCGGCGCTCCACAAAGTCAGGGTCCATGTTATCTGCAGACAGCTTATGCCACACAAACTCTGCCTGTTTGCAGCGACACAAATGATTTTCATTTAATCTTTTCAGACACTAAATGTTTTCCTGCACTATATTACTGCTGGCATATAACACACACACACACCCCAAAAAGGATCCGCATCTAGCAGATTGATCCATTTATTTCAACTCTCATTTCTCTGTTTTAAGTATGAAATACCGAAACAAATGATGCCATTTAGCATTTCCAGTCCAACACAATTCTGAGTGGCTATAATTTTAGCAAGATGCACTTCACTGCACTCTACAAATCTGGTGATGGGTACTTTGTAACACTGGCTGAATGTAATTCAGCTAAGTTATGAGATTTTCCACCAGGAGTTCGGATGTATTAACTTGTAACTAATAACTCCACAGTATTTTGCCATGTGAGATAGTCAATGCAAGCACAGCAGCATAAACTAACATGAACAAGAATTAAATGGTTTGGTGAAACTGACTTTATTAAACAAAACTATCTTTCTTCTAGGGATGGGAATCAAGAACTGGTTCTTGTAGAGAACCGGTTCCCTGTAATTCAGTTCCTTGGAATCAGTAGTGTGCTTGCTTATTGAGTCCACTGACACGAGGACACATTTGCTTGATTACGCCTCACAAGTGCCTTATTTAATTCGGAATATATCCAACAGCATCAAGACAGAAGTGTCAAGATAAAAAGCATTAGAAATTATGTTCACAGTGTTTCTACAGCATCAGCAGCTTTTTTACGTGCAGTCTATGAGGTCATCTGCCCAAAAGCTAATGTTTGTACCCAAGCACACCAGGTAAGCTACTGGAGATTTCTCATGTGACACTTGTGTTATAATATTAGATTATATGTTTCTTAAAGGACAAACAGTGCAGGAATCACTTAACAGGGCCACACTGAACTCACCCTCTTCTCAGGCAGAGGGGGCACCACAATGTATGGATAGGTAACTATCAGGTAGTTCCGCAGCAGTTCAAATTCACTATATCGCCTCCACAGACAGTCAGGCGCTGGGTTATGGCCTTCAACAACTGCATCCATTGGCCTTTAAGGAATGAACCACAGGAGAATTTTGTTGCTGAGCCAAAAGATGAAGTGAATTTATGCAACACTACAAGAGGAAGTACAGATGAATATCAACAGTATCAAAACCTCACAGTTCAACCCACAGAACCTGCTTTTATTTAACTTACAAGAAGCATGCTGTGCTCACCTTGTTTCAATCAGGTACACTGTGAATGTCTCCTGCATGCTCATTGCATTTTTGCCACTCCTTTTCTCAGCCTCAGCTACGCAGATCTCCATCCTGCGCAGCAGCGTCGAGCCCTCCTCCACCATCTGAGGCAACACAACAAAAGAACCCGCGGGAGCAGAGATCAGGAGCTGAAGCAGAGGGCACACCTCCTCAGTATTTAGAACACATGGATTTCCCCTCCCAATAAAAACTAGAAAGTAACAAGAACAAGACATTAATCAGAAAACGGCTGTAACATAACTCAGGGAACACCTCATATAGGTATCAAGTTTTTCCTGCATTCTTTACTACAACTAAAATCTTTTAGTGTAAAGTTAATCATAATAAAAAGCTGTCAGGTTGGTAAAAAAAAGAGACAGCTAACAAGAAAAAGGAGGAAGTCCAATTTTAGGTTGTGTTATTTCTCAAAAAGCTGTGAACCACTTCTTCAAAATAACATACAAAAGTGAGTTTTAACCACTCCTAGCATCATTTTGCCTGTGAACATTAGTGGTGGGCGGTATGGAGCAAAAATAATATCACAATATTTTTTAGCTGAATGGCGATATACTATATATATATGTATTTTTTTTTTTCTTCACAAAAGGTATAAACAAAAAGCCACTTGAGTCACACGAGCAATTTTTTTTTCTCAATTCAGCTGTAGATGTCAAGTCAAGTCAAGCCAATTTTATTTCTAAAGCACGTTTAAAAAAACAACAGCAGTTGACCAAAGTGCTGTACATGTAAAATAAATAAACAGTTAAAGGAGAAACAGTTAAAACATGAAACATAAAATTATAAAACATAGAGTAAAAGAAAAACAGCAACAATAATGTATCCAGGACTCAATCTGATTTCAAATCTAAAGAATTGGGTTTTCAAGTGGGTTTTAAAGGTGTCAACAGTAGGAGAGGTCCTGATATGAAGGGGCAAACTGTTCCAAAGTTTCAGTGTAATAGCGGCAAAGGCCCGATCACCTGTGTGTTTCAGTCTTGACCACGGTACAGTTAGAAGCATTTGCTCAGCTGACCTCAGTGATCTAGTGGGGGTGTGCAGGCTTATAAGATCAGAGAGGTAAGAAGGTTTTAACCTATGCAATGCCTTAAAAACAAATAGTAAAACCTTAAAATCAATTCTAAAACTGACTGGCAACCAATGTAGGGATGCTAAAATGGGGGATATGTGGTCTCGCTTACGAGAGCCAGTTAGTAACCATGCTGCTGCATGTACATGAGAAATTGTTCAAAAATGACCTTAGAAGCTGTTTACCTTGCCTTGTTTGCTATCATTTTTTCAGCACCACCTCAAGTTTGTGACTGTATGCTGATTCTTTCATTTTCATATACTTTGTTAACACATTGGACTTATAATCA